>JAMXBD010003165.1:0-136326 GCA_024138025.1 Combretum micranthum | reverse complement strand
AGTACTCAACTACAATATATAACAGACAAGTTATTCAACATCCATTATGAAATACACAAGCAAATGAACATACAAGCATATGACTTTCCGGAGTCATATGTGAATGGATTTACATCCTCCATTCGAGGTTAGGATGGTCCATAAGACATCAACCATAATCCAATTTTAAATGGGTGGTCCATAAGTCATGCAACCATAATCCCGAGCTCTTTCCTCTCTTAGTTATACAACCTCTGTTGTTTTTATGTAGTAGTTTTATGTGCCTACCCCACATCCGTTAACTTAAGCGATCTTTTATCCTTAATGTTTAACATAGGCCCCATCGCCCTCCGCTAATATACTTTGTCCCACCAAAGGTAATTAGCTAATGCAAGTGACTCACTTACGTGATAATGCATGTAACATTTAATTCATATAAAACGTGGCATGTTAATTATTAGATTAAATGTGATCATACATAATTTCAGACAATCCAAGTCTATATTACTCATACAAATGATTTTACAACAAGTCTCGTCTCGATATACTTATTATTCATTCAACCAAGATTAAATCACAACTAATCATAGTTTTATCTTTTAATTCTAATGCCACTACGATTACAAGCACATACATGAGCACAACTATTTAAGAAATGAACTCAATTTGCCATGCGCGGAAATCCACTTAATCATAATTGTCTCCTGAAAGATCTAGTCCGTCTCCCAAGATTCCTAATCAAAAGAAATAACGCTAATGAGCATTTTTATGAAGTTTGTATGAAGCTATAAATTCTATTCTATCACAGTTTGTCAAAATTCGTCTAAGAAGGAATTCTAACTTAAAACGGCCATAACTTGGTCATTTTAACTCGGAATTTCGCAATTAATATACCGATTTCTATCTATTCGATTAGACCTACTATTTCTAGAATTATTTTTCCACAATTGAGATTGGTTGGTCTGTGAACAGTAGGTACAGATTACACACAAATTTCCCATTCCAACAATTTCAACCTCTATCCTCAAACAAACATCAAAGAAAGCTTTGATAGATACTAGTTATCAATATATGCTTGTAAGACTCTATTATACAATATATATAACTCGATGTATGCATGACTCATGAATGTTGGGAATTCTAATTCCTCATGCACTTGGATACTACCAATTGAGAAGTATGTAACCCTACTTTTCTAACATTGTTTCTACAAGTGCTCCATATATATACGCAATACCCTACAAGCTATTATCGTAAAGGTCATGGATGAACTATCTTTATGAATACCTTAATGTAGACATAGTATCACTAATTCTTTTGAAAAGCTTTTTACTTTGTAAAACTTTGAAACTTACTAAGCTTAAGAAAAGTGGTTTTCTTTCTTGAGAAATCCCATTTGCTTTCATTAAACTTAACCTTGATGAACTATATAGCCCAACCTTCATAATTTTAATAAAAACCTTCATTTTGGGTTTAGAAAATAGATGTTTAATAGGTGGTTTGCCTAAGTACGAATTTTACAAAACTTTGAGGAATGAAAACATTGTTTCACCTATTCTTGGAAACCATTGTTGTTCTAAGATTATAATTTGTTAACTCTCTCTTATTCTTGTCAAAATTGAGTCTTTATTACATGTATTCCCTAAGACTTTCATTTTTTTATAAAAATCATCATTTTGGCATTTGGAATTAAGTGTTTATTTAATGGTTATTTCCAAATCGAATTTTGAAAAAATTTATTTGAGTTTGTTTTCTTTGTAAAACTCATTTAGTCGTTCAAAAACTATTTCCTAATCAAACCTAACCACTAAGGCTTCCATTTCATTATTAAAAATCTTGTTAGAGTTGAAAAATGGGTGTTTACATTTCATGTTTCTTTTATTACGAATTTAGAACTTTTTTTTTTTATTTATTTATTTTTTTTTTTAGATTGAAATATCACCTTGGTAAACATGCCTTTGTTTTGAAAATATTCTTTAGTAGATCTAAGTTTTTCTCACCAAAATCAACCGTTTATGATACATATTCCTTAAGCTCTTCATTTTAAATGAAAAATACACATTTCAAAGTTGAAAAATAAGTTTTCTAAATAGGGTTATTTTTTAATCCGAATTTTCAAAAGCTATCTTTGTCGAACTAACGATAGATTTTGAGTTTCGTAACATTTTCCTACTTCCATCAAGCTATCACAAAGCATTTAAGAACATAAAACAAAAGCCTAATGCATGTAGGAACTTAAAACACTAGATCTAGTCTACTAACTAGTATAAATGCATGAACACTATGATGGTTATTTAACATGCGTAGTAGAATCTGAATACATGCACAAATCATTATAAAACAACATAACTTAATAAAAAAAAATATATAGCAAAATGTGTAATCCCTAAAGTTTTGAGATTAATTTAAGCTTAAAACCTAATTAGAAAAGTCAATCGGAATCCTAAAGTCAACAAAACCTTAGTCTTTTGCGACCGTTCAAGTCTAGCATTCCCGTTTAAGCAACCCTAGGAAAGTTAAAAAGTTTAATATGTAGAATAGTTCGTAATAACCTAAAAAAGCTTTAAAATATTAGATTAGTCAAACCGCGATTCGTTTTGAGCACAATCAGACATAGTTCTCGAAAAACGTGTCCCAGAGCTCGGATTAGTAAAAATATTATGAATATACCATTAAACTCGTAAAAATATAAGATTTTCAAAAATATCAATTTCATAATTTTTCGGTAACTAAAAAATCAGATATTGCAATTATATACGTATTTTCTTACTATCGGTACTTATATTGTCATCTACTTTATATTACACTATTTTCTACTATTCTACACTATTCATCTATCTCTACTTTTTCTTACAACCCATACCTTTATTTCTTACAATTTTCATTTCCAATACAACTTCACATCTTTCATATCTTACTTTTCATTTACAAAAATACAAAAAAAAAAATAAATTTCACTCCTTCTCTCCTCTACAATATGCGCCGGCCCCCCTCTTCTTTTTCCTCTAAAATATTTTATTTTCATTTATTTAATTAACACAATTAACCTCCCACATTTTCCTATAAATACCCCCTCTTCCTTCCACTTCTTTCACAACTTCCATACACTAAAATTACTCTCCAAATCTCTCCACAAACTCTTTCAAGTTCTCTCTAGTTTTCACTCTTCTCTAGGTAATAGTTTTTAGCTTTCTAAGTGTTCATTTACTTAGTATGAGCTTAGTGTATGTTTTCTAAATTATGAAGGTTAAAGAAAAGCAACAATAAGTTCATATTTTGTTTTTATTCATGAATCTAATTTCTTTATGTTGCTTTTATATATATGTTACTAAATATAACTATGTAGCTATATATATATATATATATCTTTTAGAGCATATAAGCTCATTTGTTTTGCAATTTATTTAACTTCCTTGCAATTTATTTATTTTCATGTTGTTTTTAAGACTAGTCTTTCTAGTCTTAGACTTTTCCTCATCAAGTTAAAACATTTTCTTTTTCTTTATAGGACTAGTCTATTCTTAGTCCCGGGATACATTGATGAAGCTAAGGTTCCAATGTTGGTAATTATGCCCTAGGCCAAATAGTTTTATGTTCCCTAATTAGATTAGGGATTCTTATGTTCGTTAATTATCTTATAATTTATTAATAAATTATAATATAATAATATTATCCCTAATTAGATTAAGGGGTAAAAATGTCATTATGAATGAACATTATAAAAGAACATAAGGTTTGTCTTTAGGGTTAGACAACACGTGCTGTCACATTAGACTGCAGTGAAACACTGTAAACCCTAAAGCAAATAATACGAGAGTCGTGATTAGAAAGTTTAATCCCGTTCGAATCTAGAAGTGTTCTAGATTGTGCTAGCACACAGAGATCTTAAGGAGCATTCATTCGTGTGGATACCGTAGAGGGTGTTTGCGTTTCAACATCTCAGATCCGATTTCCAGATTTGAAAAAGTACCAAAAAGGTATGGATCTGAAATCTTATCTTGTTCTGATCTAATCGATACACATGGATACTGGGTTAGGGTTTTCTTTTGATTCCGCTGCAAAAAGATTTGATCTTTATAAAAATTTTAAACCCTTGAATCTCAACAGTGGTATCAGAGCCACTTGTGTTCTTGATTAGATTGAAATCTGGTTTATGATTTGCATGTGATGCCATGATATTCGAATTTTGATATTCGTTTTTTTTTTTATCAATTTGATTTCACGAATAACTAAATTAATACAAATATAAGATTTGTAATTTCAATATATGCATCTGGAATCGGATATGATTTTCAATAAAGGTTGAGCATTAGACGACTGAAAATTCCATGCATTGTGCTCCTCAAAATTTTCGGATTTGATGTAACAAATTTCGAACAAATTTCGAACAAATTTCGAAAAACAGCTTTTGATTCGGATCTATATGCTGTGTTTAATTTGACTCAGAATCGGAATCAGATTTGATGTGTAACATGTTGTTCTGAACTGAATTTTTGCGTTCGTCCAATTTGTTTTTGTGGATTAATCTGAATCTGTGTGTCGATTTATCCTCTGATATTGCGGACGACTATTGGATGCTCTTTGTGCATTTTCATGGATTATTTTTGTTTGCATGTCAGATTTGCAAATTAGATCCGTGTCCGTTTATATTTAATAAAAAAAAAAATCCGAAGCACAAGTTAAATGAATTGGATGTATAGCTTGAAATGCTAAAATGGATACTATTTGCATTTGAAATTCAATTGCGGTAAATTTAAGGTCTGTTCGCACCTGTTCTATTTGTAAGCTTCTGTGAATAAAAATCTATTTTGTGAAAATAGGATATGCTATTCACTTAATTTAAATCCTGAACAGTTCTGAATTGCGAATTAGATCTGTTTTTTTGGGGTCTTTTACATATATGATATGGTTCAATTGTTGAACAATCTGGGTTGTTTTAAAACAAATTGTTTAATTGTTGAACAAATTTTTAGTTTTAAGAAAGGATTTTCATGAAAATTTTGGAAACAATTTTAAAGGGTTTTAAAAAGGAGTTGCAATTGACCCAAAGGACGCAATCTGTCCCTTGACCCCTGCAATTTTTCGACTATTATGATAGTCAACATATGTGAGTGGTTTTGAATTGTTTTAAGCCATATGTATAATTTTTCATATATGTTGTGTTGAATGCATGGTGCATAGTATGGCCCTAAGACCTATGTGATTGGCAGGTTGCTTTCTTTTACATCTTGGGTTGTAATTTTATAAATACGGCCTGCGTGTCGTTTTGTTTTGTTGTAATTTATATTCTACTAGTAGTAGTAGGTTTTGTTGTATCTTCTTTATCTTGTAATGAAGACATGAAGATGTAATGAAGATTTTTCGAACCCATGATGATGGAGAAGTCAAAGCACCATGATGAAGATATGAGTTCTATCATTTTAAATCCATGCTTATGGATTCTCACCTTAGGTTTGGACCGTTGATCTTCATATTGGCTTATGAAGATTAACATAGATTAAGGGCCATACTATGACACTTTCTCTTTTTCTTTATAAGCATGTTATACCATATATGATGATATATGTGAATGTATGTGATACCATGTTTGCACATTTACATGCTTAGTATCCATCTAATATGATAAGGTTTTAACATATAGATAAAATAAACCTTTACAAAATACTAAGTCATAAAATGCCTTCCATGTTTCGACACCTGTCAAGACTTAGATTGTCCAATTGTAGGTTCTGCCAAAGCAGGGTACAAAAGACCATCCTAGTCAGACAGGAGTGAATAATAGTGTTATTTGCATGTCGTAATGGTTAGACTTAAATAGGCCATCAAAACGGTTTTGGGCCTATGGCATTAAATGGGATTATTTGGCCGGGACATGTGATGTCAATCCCATAACAAGAGTTACATGTGATGTAATTGGAAAAGGGTTTCCTACCTAAATAACTAAATTTTGAGCGTCATGCCAAAGCTGACTCAATATTTGGTGAAATATGGATCTTATTCTACTAAGAAAATTTGTTTTCCAAATTAATATTGAAGGGTTATTAATTTGATAAAATAGTAGAAGTATGTAAAATGACTTATATAAAGATAATTAACTTTGCATGCCTCTGTATGTAGATCATGACAACAAACAACATAACCTTGCGATCGATTCTTGAAAAGATAATCTGAATACCACAAATTTCCTTGATTGGTACCGTAACTTAAGAATTGTTCTTAAGGATGAAAGGAAATTAAATGAACCAATCCCTAATGAACTTGTTGCTGATGCTCTAAGAGTTGTAGACTCTTTGAATGTCACTTGCATCATGCTTGCCACTATGAATCCTGAGCTTCGGAAGCAAATGGAAGACATGGAGGCATACGATATGATCATACACCTTTAGGAAATGTTCCAACAATAGGCAAGGCATGAGAGATTTGTGATCACACAAGTATTGAATTGTGTTGGTTCAAAAGGGATAGGGCAAGAAGAGAAAAGCCAATGGTAGGGGTAAGGGCAAAGCTGAAAGGTCGGACCAAAGCTAAAGGGCTCAAAACCCAGCCTAAGGTTAAACCACCAAAGGAAGGGGTTTGCTTCTTCTGCAATGAACCAGGTCATTGGAAGAGGAATTGCAAACTATCTTTGGAAGATCTGAAAAGGAAAAAGGATAGTGAGACTATTTCTTTAAGTATTTATGTTATACATGTCAATTTATCTACTTATATATCAAGGGTATTAGATACCAGATATAGCTCTCACATTTGTGTAAATGTGTAGGGTCTTAAGCAAAGTAGAAAATTGGCAAAAGGCGAAGTGGACCTACGTGTGGCTAATGGAGCAAAAGTTGTTGTATTAGCTGTAGGAAATTTTGAATTAGCTTTGCCTTCTGGACTTATTTTAAGTAACTGTTACTATGTGCCTGCTATGAGTAGCAATGTTATTTCAGTTTCATGTTTGGACATTGATGGTTTTAGATTTGTTATTGAGAATAATACAATCTGCATCCATTATGGAGACATCTTTTATGATTTAGTCATTTAATGAATGGTCTCCATGTTCTAAACTTTGATGAATCTGATAATAAGTCCATTTATAATATAAATACCAAAAGATTCAAATCCGACTTACTTCTGGAATTGTCATTTAGGACACATTAAAAAGAAACACATATCAAAACTTCATCAAGATGAGTTTTTAGATTCATTTGATTTTGAATCATATGAATCATGAGAATCTTTTTAATGGGTAAGATGACAAAAACTCCTTTTACTGGACAAAGTGAGAGAGCTACTGACTTGTTGAGTCTCATACATACAGATGTATGCAGACCATTGAGTTCACCTGCTAGAAGAGGTTATTTAATCCAAGATTTTTCTGACTATCTTAGGGATTATGAGATAATCTCACAATTAACTCCTCCAAGAATACCATAATGGACTGGTGTTTCTAAATGGAGAAATTGAACCTTATTAGATATGGTTCGATCAATGATAAGTCAGACAGATCTTCCAATATTCTTTTTGGGGTATGCCCTAGAAACTGTTGCGTCTATATTGAACGAGGTTCCATCAAAATCGGTTGAAATGACACCATATGAGTTATGGAATGGGAAACGTCCCAGTTTGTCTTTTTAAAGATATTGGGCTGTGATGCATATGTCAAACGTCAAGTGTCTGACAAGCTCGCACCCAAATCTAATATATGGTTGTTTGTGGGATATCCAAAAGAAACAAAAAAGGATATTACTTCTAAAACCGATTTGAGAACAAAGTGTTTGTTGCTCGTAATGGTTACTTTCTAGAAAGAGAATTTGTCTCTAAAGAAACCAGTGGGAGTAAAATATAACTCGAAGAAGTTCGAGAACCACAAACTAACATAACCCCATGATGGATGTTCAATCAGACTTGCAAGTAGTTGCTGAGCCTGAACCACTAGCTAAAGGCCTGGGTAGGTCTGGTAGGATTTATCATGAGCTTGAGAAATATGGATTTCTCAACACTGACAATTGTGATGTTATACTCATAGATCAAGATGAGCCCACATCTTACCAGGAAGCGATGGAGGGCCCTGACTCTGAGAAATGGTTATCAACCATGAAATTAGAAATGCAATCCATGTACGATAATCAAGTTTAGACTTTGATTGATCCACCTGATGGTGTTAAGACTATTGGGTGTAGATGGGTTTTTAAGAACAAAACTGACATGGATAGCAAAGTGCATACCTACTAAGCACGACTAGTTGCAAAAGGTTTTAAGCAAACTCATAGTATAGACTATGATGAAACCTTTTCACTTGTAGTCATGCTTTAGTTTGTGAGAATTCTTCTTGTTATAGCTACGTATTATGACTACGAGATATGGCAAATGGATGTCAAAACAGCCTTCTTGAATGGAAACATCATTGAGGATGTGTACATGACACAACCGGAGGGTTTTGATAATCTAGGGAATTCACATAGGGTTTGCAAGCTTCAAAGATCCATTTATGGATTGAAGCAAGCATCTCGGAGTTGGAATCTTCGTCTTGATGATGCAATCAAACAGTTTGATTTCATCAAGAATGAATATGAATCTTGTGTTTACAAGAAAGTTAGTGGGAGCGCAATAGTTTTCTTAGTGTTTTATGTAAACGACATATAGTTCATTGGAAACGATATTCCTACATTACAAAATGTCAAGACATGATTAGGAAATTGTTTCTCAATGAAGGACTTAGGTGAAGCTGCCTATATTCTAGGCATTAAGATCTATTGAGATAGATCTAGAAGGAGCATTAGCCTAAGTTAGAGTGCATACATTGACAAAGTACTAAAAGGATTTAGTATGGAAAAATCTAAAAGAGGATTTCTCCCAATGTCACATGGAATTAAATTGAGTAAGACTCAATGTCCTGCTTAGAAGGAGGAGCGTGAACACATGAGTAGGATTCCATATGCTTCTGCTATTGGTTTCATCATGTATGCCATGTTATGCGCTCGACCAGATGTCGTTTATGCATCACTAGTTGGTATCAGTCAGATCCATGTGAGAGTCACTGGATAGTAGTCAAAAACAGTCTAAAGTACTTGAGAAGGACTAAGGATGTCGTTTTGACAAATGGGATAGGAAACTGATCTTGTGGTAAATGGTTACATAAATATCAGTTTCCAGTCCAATTTTGATGATTTCTGATCGCAAACAGGTTATGTATTTTGTTTAAATGGAGATACTATAAGCTGGAAGAGTTCCAAACAGTACACTGTTGTGGATTCTACCATAGAGGCAGAGTATATAGCAGCATCGGATGCAGCTAAGAAACCAAGATCACATCAGTGATCCAAAAAGATACTCAGATGTTATCATCTCATTCGAGTGATCATCGATAGAAGAGATGTTAAGATATGCAAAGTACATACAGATGACTATGTAGCAGATCCATTGACTAAGCCATTTCCACAGTCAAAGTATGATGGTCATACTAGAGCATTAGGTGTTAGACCTGTATCTAACCAAGCCTAGTGCAAGTGGGAGATTGCTAGTGATGTGCCCTAAGCCATATGGATTCTATGTCATTTGAATGTTTATTATCATTATAGTATATTTGTCATTTTCTTTATCAAAGTTGTTATTGGCTTTTTGTTTTGATAAAGTATTATTCCTTGAATAAATTGGTTATTCCTTATGTCATTAAAGTATGTCACTTTAATAGTAAAACCATAAGGTGAGAAATAACTTTATTCTAAATTATCCCTAGTCGTTCATTATATGAAATAATAATGAATTAAGACTAGTATGTTGGCTGGATGATGATCATGTTTTACTGATTATGGATATGAGATGTCAATTCAGCACATGAATACATGTAAGAGTACATTGTATTGGATTGACCAAATATGAGAATACTATATGGATCAATGCGATAAGTATTTCTCATTTGCAGTGTTATTTTAGTCCTTAGACCTGAAATCATCATAGATTCCAACATGAGAAATATTGTGTTTTGACTCAATCAAACATTATCTTTAACCGGATAATTATAAAGGTTGGGATTCGGCATAATATGAATCATGTAGAGGAAGTTGAGTGATTAAGATGGGATTTGTTCCTCTCATTAATTTGAGAGAGATATCTTTTGGGCCTCTTGATGGGTAAGACTGAGAAATGCATGGCCATGCTCGAATGAATTGATAAGGAGTTATCAATATCATTTGTTTAAGTCAGTCATACTCTGGAATCAAGAAATATGTGATTAAACGATATAAGTGTGTATTGATCCACACCTTATGTTTAATTATAAGATATCGTGTAACAAAAGGATTAAATAACTGACTGTTAATAGGTAGAGTCGGATCACCGATCTTCACTTAATTTGGGTAGACATAATGTCTTGCTAGAGACCAATTATGTCTTGTAGATCTAAAGTGTGTTTTAGATCTACTGCCAACATTAAGTGAACCTACAGGCACACACAAGAATGAACTAAAAGATCGTGGACTGAATTTAAATAAGTCCAACGGGAATAATAAACAATTATAATTTGGCCTAATGCAAGTGGGAGATTGTTGGTAATTATGCCTAGGCCAAATAGTTTATGTTCCCTAATTAGATTAGGGATTCTTATGTTCGTTAATTATCTTATAATTTATTTAATAAATTATAATATAATTATTTATCCCTAATTATATTAAGGGGTAAAAATGTCATTATTGAATGACATTATAAATAGAACATAAGGGTTTGTCTTATGGTTAGACAACACATGCTGTCACATTAGACTGCAGTGAAACACTGTAAACCCTAAAGCAAACAACACGAGAGTCGTGATTAGAAAGTTTAATCCCGTTCGAATCTAGAAGGTGTTCTAGATTGTGCTAGCACACAGAGGATCTTTAAGGAGCATTCATTCGTTGGATACCGTAGAGGGTGTTTGCGTTTGCAACATCTCAGATCCGAATTTCCAGATTTGAAAAAGTACCAAAAAGGTATGGATCTGAAATCTTTATCTTGTTCTGATCTAATCGATACACATGGATACTGGGTTAGGGTTTTCTTTTGATTCCGCTGCAAAAAGATTTGATCTTTATAAAATTTTAAACCCTTGGAATCTCAACATCCAATACTTGATTTATTTCTTTACTAGCTTATTCTTTTTAAGTTATTATGTATCCTTATGTTTTCATAACCTTATGATTCATATTCATGCATGAGCATAATGATTTTTGTCTCAACAAAATAAATGAGAAAAGGTTTTCTTAAAATAAAGATTCTTTTCTAGAAATAAAAGTAGGAAGTAATTTTTCCTAAAAACTAAGGAGTCATCTTATCAAACTTAAAGGAGTTCATAGGAATTTTTATAAACATACATGACATAGAAAGGACTTTTTGAGTAAACAAAAGTTTTACTAAAACTTCACTTTTCATCAAGTACAAAGAAATTCCTTTCATGAAAAATAAAATAATTTTAAGAAACAAGGAAATTATTTCTATGAAGATATAATTGTTATTTTCAAGAAGTATTAGAAACTAAGGAAAAAAAAATTTTTCTTTGAAAATTTAGAGGAAAAAGGAATTTACTCATAACTTGAAATATTCTCTAACAAAAAGAATTTTCAAAAGTTCCACTTTTCTTTAGAAGACTTTACTTTTACAAAAATTCATGGGTTGAGACAACTTTATTAACTTCATACATTTGACATGAGTCAATAAATATATGTATATGCATTTCAAAGGTTTTACAAGTTATTATAATATCTATCTCTTCAAAATAAGCTTTTGTTAAAAGAAGGAATTCAAGTTTGTGAAAATTCGTGGTGAATCTGGTCACCACTTTTTCGGGACCCAAATGACTTAGTTCGATGAAAATAGGTTTAGAATTAGATAGATCTTTTCGAATAGGTAGAAAACGGTATATAATATGCGAAATTCCGAGTTAAAATGAGCAAGTTATGGCCATTTTAAGTTGGAATTTCCTTCTATCCGATTTTACCACGATTTTAAGATAGATTTAGAGTTGTCAAGAATAGAAATTCTATGAAAGACTCATTGTGGGTATTTCATCTTGTTTAGGTGAAGGAGGAACCGAGATCGCTTTCCCGGAAGACTACTTCGATTAGAAAGCTACCAACATGGAGTGAGTTAATCCTTTACTAAGTTACATTTCATTATTAGTGCTTGTAGGTAGTAGCACTAGAAAATAAGGAAAAGATAAAATTATTGTGTGAATTGAATTTATGATTGATTGAATTTAAGTTAAGAATATCAAAAAGGGAATTGATAATTAAATTGTGATTCTTGCATTGATATGATGAATATTGTTTTTGATCGCCTTTAACTTGAACTCAACATTATCTGGTTAAACTTATATTGAAAATAATTCATGCATATCATATTTGTGAGTCGCATTTGTTTCACTGCTATTCTTCGCGTGGGGAAACGAGGAAGTAGTAGTGGTGGCTAGTAGGAGCCGAAAAGTTTACATGGGCTAGTAGGAGCAGGAAAGTCTATAGAACAAGCAGGAGCCAGCAAATGTGCAAGTATTGATGGTTGTATGGGCCTGTAACCTCCCAACCCCCGACATGGAGGGCGTAAAATCCATGCAACACATGATTTCCGGTTAATCTTGTGTATTTTGTTTGCTCTTGTGTTTGGTGCACTTTTATATGATTGTTTAAATACTTGTTTGATTTATGGAAATATCTTGCAGATGGGAATTATATCACCAAGCTAGATTTGCTTATACCCCTATAGCTTTTTGTTACAGTATGATTATCTTTGGTTGGCACCGAGGAGCCCCATATGCCAGGTATGAGCCAAATCCACTAGGAGTTTTTAGGAGAAGTTATATATATTTAGTTTTGAACATAGACTTCTAAGAAAATCTCTATAGTAGGCTTATGTTATAGTTATGTTTACTTTGTTAATGGACCATTTAAGACGGGGGAATGACCCTAAGATGTTGTAAGAAATTGTTATTTAAATGAAGATTTCATGTCTATTTATATAAATTCTTGCTTGCTTTTTTATTTAGTTAATGTAATACCCTGTGAGTCTCCTACTATCTTGGAAGCACACCTTGCATATGATATCGAAGCTCCAACATGACTAAGGCTGTCATTCATTAGCTTTAATATTATATGCGGTGGACTGCCACGTTTAGGGTACCCTCCGGGGTGTGACAAAATGACTCAAATAACAAGATCTAAAACAATGTGATGGCAAGGATCTCATGTTCAAGTGTTTCCACTTCCCTAGCTTGAAGTTCATGACAATTTCGTGTAGAATCACACATGAATGATCTTGCCATTACATGTTTGAAGATCCTAAAGTATAGATCTATTACCTATTTGTTGTATGGAGTAAGAAATTTGAAGGAAAAACAAGGGTGTGTGTGGGTAATGGGAGGGGAAGCTCACGGCAAAGGAGGAGAGAAAAATAGAGGATTTACTTTGAGTGAAATTTTGAAAGAGTAGAAATGAGGAGAGAGACTGTAAATGAGTATACATATGGAGTAAATTATGGTTATTTGCTTAATAAATTAGATAAAAAAAATTCAAGAAAGAGCATAAGAGGGGGGGAGGGGCACGATTTAAGTGTGGAGAGGAGAGAAGGAGAGATTAAAATTGTTTTGATTTGTAATTTATGTGATAAAAAGTATTAAATGTAATAATTTATTAAGAGATAAATTTTTCTTGGAAAAGAAAATGTAATGGAGTGTTTGTAAGGATGTAAGACTAGGGTATGGGTTGTGTGTGTAGTAGGTTGTACTTGTGAATAATATAATAGTAGACAAGACAATTACTTTACCAGTAGTAAAAAAAATACAGGAAAAATGCTATAACTGTAATTTTATAACCCGAAAAATTATAAAACGTATATTTTTGAAATCCTTATAAAATGTTGGTTCTAAAGAGTATTCTATAATATTTTTTTGAATTCCTAGTTCCAGGGCTCGCTTTTCCACAATAAAGCTCGAGAAGGCCGGAATAAAAAATTTTTGAAATTGAAATTTTTTTAGTTTGAAATATACTTTAGAGAATTATTCCACATTAATTTATTTTTCAAAAATTGTTTTTGTTGAAATCGAAGAAAAGCCGGATCCAGGGTTCCTAGGTTTCCCCTTCAAGCTTAAACTAATTCGGTTTAGGGTTTTGGTTTCCGATTTCCAAAGTTTACTCGGTTACTATAACCCGAAAAATTATATAACTGATATATTTGAAAATCTTATGAAATTACGAATCTATTGGTACTAATATCATATATTTAATATTTTGAATCCTAAGGCATGCTTTTCGAAGTTTGTACCCGATTGGGTTCAAAATAGATCGAAAATCTGCTACTCTTATCTTTTAAAACATCTTAATATTGTTACGACCTAAACTACACCCTTTACTCATATTCCGACTCCTTGGCTTAGGAGTACGAGATTGTCGGATTTAAATTATTAGGGTTTCCTAGGAATTGTTGACTTAGGTTTTTCGGTTGACCTTCCGGTTTAGAACCTTGCCAATTTGAAGACTGATGTTTTATATTTATACAACATATTTAATTTGAGAATATTTATTTTAAATTTTATTTTCGTGAGTATTTAATATCTATTAACGTTTTCAGAATTCTTAAATTATGTTTTATATCCGAAGGCTTATCGTTACTTACTGTTTAATAATTAGTTTTTAGGTTCTATATTACCCGATTTTACAAGTCAAGGTTAAGCATAAAATTTGTTATACATAATGGTTTTGGATTTGAAGACTATTAAGTTCTTATTTTACTTTTAAGCATTTTCTTTTTCTTCAAGATTAAGAAATTTCTGGATTTGTTCAAGATTTCGGACTAGTTGAAGTTTGATTTTAATTGGGAGTCATTTTTAAAGTTTATTTTCAATGTTTATTTTGGAATTATTTACTGAAATTTCTGAGGCTTATAGAAATCGTAACCAAGAAATTGGGAGTGAGATTGGCAAGGTTACAAATACAGCCTAATTTAGTTGATAGAATCAAATCAAGTCAAGTGGATGATTCGAGTATACTGGATATCAAGAGAAGATTGGAAATTGGCAGAGCCCCAAAATTATATGTTGATGAAGAGGGTATCATGAGATACAAAGGGAGACTGTGCATGCCTGAACAAGGGGACCTTAAAAGAGAGTTATTAAAGGAAGCATACTACTCGAGTTATTCCATCCATCCTGGAGGGAATAAAATGTATCAGGACTTAAAGAAGTTATACTGGTGGAATAATATGAAGAAAAATCGCGAAATATGTATCAAGTGTCACACCTGCCAGATGATAAACATAAAACATAGAAGACTAAGTGGTGAATTGAGACCTTTGCCTATACCCCAGTGGAAGTGGGAACACATCAATATGGACTTTGTCACGGCATTACCCAAGACTAAAGCGAAGTTCGATTTGATATGGTTTACTATTGATAGACTCACCAAAGTAGCCCGATATATACCAATTAGAACTGGTTATCGATTGGATCTATTAGCACAATTATATATTAAGGAGATCATAAGACTACATGGAATTCCTGTGACCATTGTATTAGACCAAGACGCCATTTGTAGGAAGATTCTGGAAAAGTTTAGATAAAGCTTTAGGTACTAAAGTGGTCTTCAATACTACTTATCATCCTCAGACAGGCGGGCAGTCTGAATGTACCATCCAAATTCTTGAAGACATGCTAAAAGTTTGCGCCTTGGACTTTAAGGGAAGCTGGGATGAACACTTACCATTAGTGGAATTTTCCTACAATAACAGTTATCAAACGTCAATAGGGATGCTACCATATGAAGCTCTATATGGAAGAAAGTGCCGATCACTGATTCATTGGGACGAAGTAGGTGAAAGATAGATTATAGGACCCAAGTTGGTATAAGATGCTGTTGACAATGTTAAGGTGATCAGATAGAAATTACAAATTTCTCAGAGCCGACAGAAAAGCTATGCGAATAAATGAAAGAGACCATTGGAATTTCAGGTAGGGAAACACGTGTTGCTTAAGATATCACAAACGAAGGGTGTTGTTAGATTCGGTATGAGAGGCAAGTTGAATCCTAGATATGTTGGTCCATTCAAAATCTTGGAAAGAATTAGAGACATGGCTTATCGACTAGCGTTGCCACCAAGATTAGAGGGAGTGCACAATGTATTTCACGTATCCCTGTTGAGAAAATATGTGCAAGACTTTGAATAGATTGTAGAATTAGAACCGTTGGAAGTTCAAGCAAATCTTTCAACTCGAGAAAAGCCAGTAAGAATTTTAGATACGAAAGAAAAGATATTAAGGAGACGTGTGATCAAATACGTGAAGGTTCAATGGATAAATCAAACTGAGCAGGAGGCAACTTGGGAGGTAGAAGAGGAGATGCGAGCCACATACCCCGAGCTATTTAATGAATCAGGTAACTTTCGAGGACGAAAGTTTCTTTTAGGAGGGAAATATGTAAGATACAAATAACTAATCTATAATGAATGGCTAAATCATAATAAAATGTTGTTCATAAGGGTATTTTTATCCTTGAACAGATAGATTTAGACCCGAGGAAGTTGTACACGAGGAGAGAGATGAAAATAGCCTAAGCTGGCATTAAGGCCGCCAGCCTAAGACCAAAGGCCACTGACCTATGTTGGAAAGATGCCGGCATTGAAGAAGCTTGTGGCGGCTTAGAGCAGCGAGGTAGGCCGGACTTATGGCTGTCGGCGTAGTAGTATAGGCCGCCAGCGTAGGGGCTAACCCACTGGCCATCTGCGCCGTACTTCCTAAGCTATGTTAGTGTTTTTCCTAAGTTAGCTTCCTCTATAAATAGACCTTAAGACCTACGAGTTTCTCATACTTCCTCCTCAGCCAAACTTAAGGTATGAGGGTCTAAACTTGGTCTTTTCAATTCTTTTCCTTAGTTAAATTAGTCTAATCCTAGTTTTATATACGTTTGAAGGAGATTCAAGATCTAGGAGCGAAACCCTATATCAAATTTGGAGGATTTCGGTTTCAAATCAAAGTAAAGGTAAGATTTGTATCCTAGTCTTGTGATTTCTAAGATTGATAGGTTATAGGAATGTGATTATAGTGATAGTATATTATTTGTGATAGGAGAATTTATTGAACGAATTAGGGTTTCTATTGCGAACAAGACCTACGAGATCTAGGTAAGTATGAATCCATTCTTCATAAGTAGATTTAAAGTTATGAACTTTCATAGTTGTTTTGCTCATAGAGGATTGTATATATATATGTGTATGTGTTGTTAAGGGAATTTGTGGAGATTCGTTAAGAACTTTGGAGAATTTGTGAAAAGGGTTTCTATGAAGTGCAAACAGGATAACAGCTGTGTTGATCTTCGATGAGATTTATGGAATTAGGGTTAGGGTTTGATATTGTTATTACAATTGGAATTGATTGCAATATATATATATATATATATGTATAGTTAAACAGGAGTATTATGAGATTAAGGTTCCTATTCTGTTAATAGTTACTGTTCGAGAGATTTGGATTGAAAGCAAATCCAGGTACGACCTTACCATGTTTGATTTTACGTGCTTGTAGGATTAGTTGTTATAAACCTGAATTAATGTTTATCGGACTTTAACTGAATCGAGTGCTGCTTGTGCTTGACTACAGTTAGTAAAGACCACAACAGTAGTGTGATACTAACGCTAACAACCCAATGATCTTTGTGTCGCGTTGTCCCGAGTGGAGCCGTACCTAGAGATGATTCCGGTAGATTAGGATTCGTTACCAACTTAATTGTGGAACACAGTTATATATGTCTTTATTATCTATACTATAGTTTTCATCGAAGTCATGAGTTACTTCGGGTTTAAGATTAGTGATCAATAGTCGTAAACTGTGTTGGTTACAGGCTAATGAAAAAGATAATTAATTTGTGCTTGTTGCATTAGAATATAAGCTGCATGTGATATGGTGATTTGCATGTTCATGTGCATGTGTTTTCGGTTTGGCGTACTGGGTGTTTTCACTCAATCCTTATTTTTCCCACAAGTATAGGTGAAGATTCTATGATTTATGACTTGACGAGCTATAACGTATTTGTTGATGATGGGAAGTGCGATAGCGGTTATGACTATCCTGCTGACAATTGAGAGTTAGCTATTAGTGATTTGAGATGAAGAAACATATTTCTGATTTAGTTAGTTTTCATTTGAAGACTTTTATATGTAAGGATTTTATTATTTTTTGATTTGATGTTTAGATAATTTATGAGTTGATGACACTTATTCTAACATGAAAAAGTTTGAAAGTTTCCCTATGTGTGAGTATTTGGTGATATTTGAAATACATATTTATGGTTTTAGAAATCCATAGCCTTAGCATGTCTATCCTAGTAAGAACATGTGGCGGGCTAATAACGTCTTTCGGTTAAGGCGTTACAATTACTTTATCTTTTCTTGAACCCATTGCTACTTTAAAATTTCCAATTAAAAAATTTTATGTAAATATTTGAAATATGTTGTTAACTGCATAGAATGTCGCTCCATCAAATCTAGAAAATTTGTCATGCATATCTTATCAATATCATTATATCAGCTATGTTGATAACAAAATTACTTGAATATCTTGTTATAAACCATAAGTTCCAAACTAAACATTCGTGTTATCCCCATAGTTTTTAAAACCCCCTTGACTGGAACATATTAGATGCATTACCCAAATACATCTAATTAGTGGAGCTGGGTCCATTAACAAAAAGTTGTTCTTTAAAAAAAAATTCATGTCACTCTTTTAAAAACTTTATTATTTATTTAAAGCCTCTTGCAAAATTCTAGCATATGTTCTAACATGGCTTCTGATAAATGTTCCAGAAATGCTTTTGATATATATTCTAGTATATCTTGTTACAAGGTATACACACTAAATTAAATTGATGACATCTTTAGTTCCATTTTGTTTCCATCAAAACTATTATGGAGATATCCTAACATTCTTCCTCTTTTTCATGATTACAAAACACCTTTCTCAAAAATATTTAATTTTGTTTTTTTTCCAAGCATTCAAACATATTTATTCTCCCCATTGTTGTTATCATCTAATTAACATATTATATTGTTTTCTCCCCCTTAATATGATGCATTCATAAAAGAAACATCCAAAAATTCAATGCGAACAAGCTAATAATATTAGTCAAGCAAGTAATCCAAGTATGTTATTATAGTCATCCAAAATGAAGTCTTTCAAAAGAAACAAAACATCATAGAAACATAAAAACATGCAGTCAATTCATTTGATCAAGTCTTTCACTTCTACTAGGTCTTTTCACTTCTTTCCTAGCTGTAGATTTAATTTTGTCATGCCTAATAGGAACAAGGTTTGTTGGAGGTTCTAGTTAGGGGTAGGAATACGAGTTAAATAGGTTGAGCCAAGCTGGCCCGCATTAAGCCATAGGTTAAATGGGTTAGGCCATCTTAACCCACTTTTAAATGGGTCAGAACATCTAGGCCCAGGCTTGACCCACTTTGGTCTGCAAGCTAAATGAGCTGGCTCATAAGCTAAAATGAATTTATGTTAATTTATGTAAAAATTAGAATATTTATATAATTTAGCGTTTTATATATATATTAAAGATTACTTTTATTGTTATTTTGATTACTTATACATAAAAACAAATTTTTTAAATAATTTATCATATGTCATATTATGTTTAAAACAATAAATATATACTTAAAAAAATATTGTGTGGTGCATGAATATTGATTTTCTTTCATAACATATCATAAATAATCACTAATATGTTATTATATTATTCTTATTCTTAAACTTTCTCCCTTTTTTTTATGTTTGGCCCATTAGCCGGCTCGACCCGTCATGGGCTAACCTTCTTTGGCTTGGGGTTAAATGGGTTGGGCCAATTTAGACCACTTTTAAAGGAACTGAAAAAAAAAAAACGGTCGTGCCTCGTTTTTTAAAATGGATAAATAAGTCAGCCCATGGGTTAAGGTCCGTTTGCCCAGCTTGAGCTTTAATGCAGTTTCTTGCATGGGTTCTAACATAGGATTTGGCAAAGGATTTGGAATAGGTTCTTGAACAGGATGACAAACAAATTATTTAACACTCTTGTGAAGATTTGTTAGTAGGTTCAATGGGTTGAACAAATGGGTTTAGTTCTTCTTGGGCAGGATTTAGGACAGGTGTGACATCTTCATTATAAACCCTTTTTGTCTTAGGCTTAGATTGCTCCAAAACAATTGTTCCCATACATTGAGGCATTTGAGGATTTGAGATAGTAGTTTCTTCAAACTGTAAGGGTTTAAGGAAAGAACCAACAGGCTGCTTGTTCAAAACATTCTGATGAAGGCAGTAACTAACCATTAGACTTCTCTTCAAAAAAGCCCTTCTCAATCAGCTTCTTAAACTCCATCAAACTTGTCCTAACGAAGTTTTCTAGATCAAACAAAATTTTTACTTAGATCACGACTTGAAGAACCTTTAAAGTTGTGAGTTCGAATAGAAGGAATATCCATTTCCTCTTTAGAATCACTCTTTACCATTAGTTTATCCCTAATTTCTATACCTTTATTTCTTTTTTCCCACCTTATTATAAACCTTTCATTTCTATTTTTGACATTTCATATACTTTTTATTTTTAGTTTTTTTACAGTCAAATAATGTTAAGCTTTTTTATTTATTTTTTTTTACCAAATAGTAATGTTCAACCATTGATGTACAAGAAGTTCAATTTAAACAACTAAATTATTAGATAGAGTTTGTTAATTTGTTAAATGAGTCAAGTATCACGCCCCAAAGGGTACCCTAAACGTAATAGTCTATCACATGTAATATAAAACTTAGGAATTACTACTACAATCATTCAGAAGTCTTGTACAGATGCAAGACGTACCTTTACAATAATAGAATGCATGAACTAATGGAGATAAATAGTTTAATTTAACATACTATAAGCATCAGAATAAAAACCATGAGTCCACATAATCAATTACAAAAGTTCTAGGGGTATTCCCCTGCAAAAGAATATTAAGTTTAAAAGTGGTTTTTACAGTCATCCGGTAAATATTAGGGTTTCCTATGGAAGTCTACACAAAATCGAACACAAACTTCTAATGGAAACTCCTAATTCTTGTACCAGCTTGGTAAGATGCCTCGGCCTTAGCCATATATATGAAAACTATAATAAGAAAAAGTTGTGGGGGTGTAAGCTACACTAGCTTAGTGAGTGAATACTTCCATAAAGACATTTACAACAAACCATTCAATCAAGTTATTTATTCAACCATATGGAATGCATCAACAACGTGAACAAACAAGACAAATGATCAACCGAAAATCATATGTGAATAGATGTAAGCCTTACATTTGAGGTCAGCAAATTAATGAATACTACGGTACTACCATTGAATTAATGTGTTGTTTATGGATCACAGTTAATCAACTTATGGATCGTTTTACGGATCACAGGTAACCAACATATGCTAATGCTCCATCCCCATCGTTAAGTGATTATGTCCGTGTAAATTTATCAATCCGAATAATTCTTAATACCAATTTTTTAGGCAATCAATCAATCTCGCAGACAATCAATCCTATAATACATTAAACAAACATAAGTTAATCGCCCGATTTCGATATTCTTAATACAATTTCTCAACTCATCAACAATCATACATAATCCCCCATAATTCCCATCATGCAAATCTATTTTTATCTTTTGCCTCATAATTTAGTGCAACTAATCACTACAAACACAATCAAGAAATGAAATTAGGAAGTAATATTCACTTGGCCATGGGTCGCCAGTCTCTTAGTAATAATAGTTCGGTGGTAACGTATCATCGGGATCCAAGTCACCTAAATGAAAGAAATACCCAAATGAGTATCTCAACTCATATCTAATCCATTTTATTTCAAAAAAACTATTAAGTTCGTAATTCTCGTCATTAATGGAAATTCCAACTTAAAAATGGTCATAACTTGATTATTTTAACTCGGAATTTCATAAATTATATACCGATTCTTATCTACTTCGAGAGATATATCTAATTATAATATAATATCTCAGTTTTGGAAACTCTTAAGTTTCGAATAGTTGGGATCAGTTCTGTTTGGTAGCTAAATATCCATTTTCGAAATTTTTTTTGTGAAGAGTTATAATGTTTCTACTATCCATGCCAAATATGCATACAATATTAACAAGTTACTATCATGAATGCTATGTCATGAGCTTCTTATATGTATATTCTTGATGATATTCTATTAGAAGTATATTTTTAAAAAGCTTCTTCTTTACAAGATGTCATGAATACCTAACTTAGCAAGACTAGTTTTGTGTTCTTGACAAAACACACTTTTTTTAGAGATTTTCCTTAATAAAATTTATTCATTCTTGCTAAAATTAAGTCTTTAATATATCTATTCCTTAAGGTCTTCATTTTTCAACAAAAGCCTCATTTTACACTTTGTAAACAAGTGTTTGAAATGGCCTATTCCTAGATCCGAATTTTGTAAAAATGATTTTGAGGTGATTTCTTTAAGAAAAACTCATTTGATACTTTAAAAATTAGGGCTCCAATATTCCTATCCCCTAAGGACTTCATATTCCTAATAAAACTTCCATTTTAGGTTTGAAAAATAGGTATTTACATACCCTCTTTTCCTAGTTACGAATTTCATGTAATTAACATAAGATCCAAATTTTCTCTTTTGCAAATATTTCTTGTTTGACAAATTTCTCTTAGTAGATCTACCATTAACTTATCAAAATTTTCTCCTATTGATATCTATTCCATAAGCCCTTCATTTTTCACATAAAACTCATCTTTTGGAGTTGAAAAATAGGTCTTCAAAATATAACTCTTTTTCCATCCGAATTTACAAAAGTTTATTTTGATGAAACAAAAGTTGTTCTTGAGCTTTTTGGCTCATCTTCATAAATATCCTAACTTTTAGAAATAAACAAAACATTCATTTACATAGGATAAAAATCCTTATGGCCATTTATTCCTTCTAAACAAAATAAATGCATGAGATCTCAAATGACATGTAAAATATGGATGTTTAGAAGCTAGATCTTAATGTGATTACCATGTTAGATGCATGAAATGAAGTATACTATTATGATAACATTGTAGTAGCAAGATTCCTACATAAAATCATCACTATATGAACATATCTTATGATCATGACAAAAATATGAGCTTAAAGCATAAGATCCACAACTTGTGATGGTTTGATCATCATGTTTTAGTGATTTCACATCCCTTGCATGAAGCTCATGGGGATTTTTTGTGAATCCACACATGAATGATCTTGCCATTACATGTTTTTGTGGTGATAGTGTATATATCCATACCTAATAAGCTTGTGAAAGAAGAGGAGTTAAAGAAAAAAAAAGTGTGTTGGTGTGTATATGAGGGAGAGGGAGTCACAACAAAGGAAGGAGAGAGAGGAGAGAAAAACTTTGTTAAAAGTTGATTTTTTTGAAAAAGAAAGGAAAGTGAAATGTTAAAGGTATAAAGGTGTTTATTTAGGGAATTGGATTAGGGTTTTGTGTGATTAAATAAAAGAAGAAAATAAAATAAATGAGAGGGAAAATGGGGAGGGGTTGCGCTGGCCAAGAGAGGAGAGGGAGAAAGAGAGTGTTTTGTAATTTTCAAAATTAATTTTGTGTAATAAAATATGTTGGAAAAGTAAATGTAAAGAATATGATGTAATGGGGTAAGGTTAGATCGTAAGGATGTAAGAGTAGAGGCATGGCTTATGAGTATGAGTAGGGTATGGGCTTGTACTTGTACTTGTGAATAGTAATGAATAGTAGATTAGGCAATTAAATTACCGATTGGTAAAGAAAATACGATAAAAATGCTATAACTGTCTTTTTTGTAAACAAAAAAATTATAATAAATATATTTTTGAATTCCTTATTAAATTCTAGTCTTAAAGAGTATTTTTTTTTTTAATTTCGGGTCTCGCTATGCGGTTTTTCAAAATAGATCCCAGTCAGGTTCGAAATAGATAATTTCTCAAAAACTTATCTTTTTATATTTCAATATATTCTTTA
Source organism: Combretum micranthum (assembly GCA_024138025.1). Lineage (NCBI taxonomy): Eukaryota > Viridiplantae > Streptophyta > Magnoliopsida > Myrtales > Combretaceae > Combretum > Combretum micranthum. Next base: position 112,348 of record JAMXBD010003165.1, on the reverse strand, counting down.
GAACTATAATCTAGATCAACTTGCTCTCAAAAGTTTTATGGTTTTATTCTCGGTGAAGCCAAACTTAGGGTTTCTAGGTTTCTTTCTAATCCTAGTTATTCCGATTAGGGTTTCGGTTTCCGATTCGATTCTCAAAGTCAAGCTTGGTTTACAAAGAAAGCCGGGGCTTGCAACCTCACCACCTTAAATAGAATTTTTTCCTCAAAACTAAAACATATGTACCTTGTTTCTCAAACAACTCAGGGTACTTCCTTTGAGTTTCCTCTTTGGCTTCCCAATTAGCTTCTTCGAAGGCGTGATTTTTTCATAACACTTTCACATATCGGATTTCTTTATTCCGTAGCTTTTGGGTTTTGTTATCTAGAATTTTTATCGGATGTTCTTCGTAAGTGAGATTTTCTTTTAACTGAATGGGTTCCAGCTCCAATATCCTTTCGGGGTCAGGTACATATTTCCTTAGTATCGACACATGGAACACATTATGGACTCCTGATAAGTTTTGTGGCAAGGCTAGCCAGTATGCTAGATCTCTGACTCTTTCCAAGATTTCGAAGGGTCTAACGTATCTCGGGCTCAACTTTCCTTGTATACGTATTCTCCTTATACTTTTGATTAGATTTACCTTCAGGTACACATGGTCGCCCACTTGAAATTTGAGTTCCCTTCTTTTCAAATCTGCCTAACTCTTTTGTTTGTCTTGGGCTTCTTTCATTTTCTGTTGAATGATTCTCACCTTATCGGCTGCCTCTTATACCAATTCTAGTCCAATGGCAAGCTTTTCCACATCATCCCAAAACAGAGGGGACCTACAACGTCGTCTATATAATGCTTTGTAGGGCGCCATCTGGATGGTTGAGTGATAGTTATTATTTTAGGCAAACTCAATGAGTGGTAAATGGTTATCCCAGTTCCCCTTAAATTCTAAAACACAAGCTCTTAACATGTCTTCCAAGGTTTAGATCGTCCGCTCAAACTGTCCATCTGTTTGAGGGTGATAGGCAACACTAAAGTGCAACTTTGCACCCAAACTCTTTTGTAGACTTGTCTAGAACTTGGACACGAATCTTGGGTCCCGATCTAAAATGATCCCTGCTGGTATGCCATGTAGCCGTACAATCTCTCGAATGTAGATCTTAGACAACTTACCTATTGAATATGTCATATTGATAGGTAAAAAGTGTGCTGACTTAGTTAACCGATCTACTATTACCCATACTGCGTCACAACCCAAAGAAGTCATTGGAAAACCACACACAAAGTCCATGGAGATCTGATCCCACTTCCATTCAAGGATGGGTAAAGGCTTTAATAATCCTCCTAGCCTTTGGTGTTTCACTTTCACTTGTTGGTAGACCGGGCACTTCATTACATACTCTGCTACATCCTTTTTCATACAATTCCAACATCCTTTTTCATACCATTCCACCAGTAGTGGCTTTTCAAGTCCTGGTACATCTTAGTACCTCTAGGATGCATAGTATAGCCAGAATTGTGGGCTTCAATCATTATCTCCTTTCTTAGCTCCACATCTTTGGGCACACACAATCTGCCCTTCATCTTGACCACATCTTCTCCGTCTACTGCAAAGTCCAAGTATTTTCCTTCTTGAATTTCCTCTTTAATCTTTTGTATCATTTCATCATACCTTTGGGCTTCTTTGATTCCTTCGATCAAGGTCGGTTCCAATACCAAATTAGCTATTTCAAGCTCCACACTTTGCCCTACAAACTCGATCCTTAGCTTCTCAAAATCTCTGATTAGATCTTTTTGATTTTGATCAAAGTAGCTACCTTTCCATAATTTTTCCGGCTTCAGGCATCTACGATCGCATTTACTTTCCCTAGACAGTAATTGATTCCCAAATCATAGTCCTTTAGTAGTTCCAACCATCTTCTTTGCCTCATATTTAATTCCTTCTGTGTGAATAAATACTTAAGACTTTTGTAATCCGTGTATACTTCACACCTTTGTCCATACATATAATGTCTCCAAAGTTTTAAGGCAAAGACAACTGCGGCCAACTCCAAATCATGTGTAGGATAGTTCTGCTCATGAGTTCTCAATTGTCGAGAGGCATAGGTAATAACTTTCCCTTCTTGCATTAGCACACATCCAAAGCCATTCCTTGAAGCGTCACTATGCATAAAATAAGGCTTTTCCGGGTCTAGCAGTACTAAGATTGGTGCCAATACCAATCGTTGCTTTAATTCTTGAAAACTCTGCTCTCGTTTATCCGTCCAAATAAACTTTTCACTCTTTTGTGTCAATTGAGTCATGGGCTTAGTTATCTTTGAAAAATCTTTTACAAACTTGCGGTAATAGCCAACCAATCTTAAGAAGCTTCTGACTTCGGTTACTATTTGTGGTTGCTTGCAATCCACTACAGCCTTAATCTTTTTAGGGTCAACTGATATCCCTTCTCCTATCACAACATGTCCAAAAAAAGATATTTTATCCAGCCAAAAGTCACATTTGGATAATTTGGCGTATAGCTTGTTTTCCCTCAAAGTTTGTAACGCCATCTAAAGATGTTCCTCATGCTGTTCCTTGCTTTTGGAGTAGATCAGAATGTCATCAATAAAAACTATTACACACTTATCCAAAAGTGATTTGTAGACCCTGTTCATGAGATCCATAAATGCAGCAGGTGCATTGGTCAATCCAAACAGCATCACCAGGAATTCATAATGTTCATAACGGATACGAAAAGCCGTCTTTGGTACATCTTCAAGCTTTATTCTTAGTTAGTGATACCTTGAGCATAAATCAATGCATGAAAACACACATGCTCCTTGAAGCTGATCAAACAGATCATCAATCCTAGGTAAGGCATATCGGTTCTTGATTGTAACCTTATTTAGCGCACAATAATCGATACATAATCTCATAGACCCGTCCTGCTTCTTCACAAACAGAACAGGTACGCCCCATGGCGATACGCTCGGTCTTACGAATTTCTTATCTAAGAGTTCCTGTAACTGGGTCTTTAGCTCTTTTAACTCAACTGGTGCCATCCGGTATGGTGCCTTAGATATTGGTTCGGTATTTGGAGCCAAAACAATTTCAAAATCAATTTCTCTTTTTGGGGTTAACCCAGGTAATACTTATGGAAATACATCTAAATACTCATTCACAACAAGTATATTCTTTTCTTCAAGTTTCCTCCTCTTCCATCATACCCTCAATAGGCACTACTTCTTCATCTTCCATCATCAACTCGAAAGAGTTTAACCCATATTTTCTCGGGACTGAGGTCTCTCCAACAAACTCTACTCCTTTCCTTGATTGATCATTGAAGTTTACCACTTTCTTTTGGCAATCCACTATAGCTTTAACCTTGCTTAACTAGTTCATGCCGAGTATGACTTCATACTTATTCATCTTCAATACTATCATATCACTTTTGGAGAGGTGTCCTTGAATCTCCAATGGACAATCCTTTAACATTTCCCAAGTCGACACGATACTTCCTATGGGTGTCTTAATCCTCAGGCTAGCGGTGGTCGTGGCTATTGGTAACCCAAGTCGTCCAGCTAGATTAGTGGTGATGAACGAGTGGGTTGCTCTTGTGTCAAACAAAAGATAAGCCTCATTCTCATTCACCGGTATGTGTCCTGTATTCAACAAACATCCATCACTACTCGATCCTACATCGCTCTCACGACTTATTTATCCTATGCTTAGAGTTTTAAATTTTCTTTTTACAAGTTTCAAGTTTTTACAAAAACAACTGACAATTACGGAAATTTTAAATTTAAAGAAAGTTTCGCAACTAACCTATGACTAAGCCAACGTCATCACTACTACCATAGTTTATAGCTGCCCATTCCATTTCCTCATCATCGTCTTCTTCAACCATCCACTGACCTTCAAAATTGTAGAGCCTCATCACGTGCATGGCTGATGCCACACGACTTCCACTCTTATTTCTAGATCTCATAGTGCTTGTATTGCCCGGTATCCCAAAAGATCGGGCTGCTACGCTCTTTCTCTACGAGCATTACATGGACAAATGTCCTTTTTCCTTGCAGATAAAGTAGGTCACTGCCATCTTCTTTGGACAAGCATAGACCATGTGGCCAGATTCGCCACAATAGTAACACTTATTTCTCGACTACGGGCATTACCTAGGGTAATGGGCCTCTTTACACTTCTAGCAAGTGATATTGGTCTTTCACTGATTTAGCCTCCTACTAGCATTGTCTTTAAACCTATGGTAAGGATTATACCTCTTTCCTTTAAACCCTAAACTTGAGGTGTCGAACGACCTCTTTCTAAACACTCTCTTGTTAGGCTCTTGGTGCTTCCTCTTCTTAGCTCCTTCAATCACCTTAGCTTTTTCTACCAACTCCGGGTAGGTTTTCTATAAGCCCCGGAAAATTTCAAGAAATAATTCCAAAATGAATTTCAAAAATAAACCCTAAAAATCACTCCAAATTAAAACCGAATTTCAATAAGTCCTAAATCACGAACGAATCCAAAAATTTCTTAATCATGAGAAAATGAAAATCCTTAAAAATAAAATAAGAACTCAGTGGTCTTCAAATTCAAAACCACGGCATACAAAAATTTCATATTTAACTCCGATTTATAAAATCGGGAAATATAAAACCCAGAAACAAATTAATAAAAAGTAAATAACGATTAATTTTCAGAAATGAAACCCAATTCAAGAATTCTGAAAACGTTAAAAGATATTAAATACTTACAAAAATAAAATTTAAAATAAATTTCTCAAATTAAATATGTTGTATAAACATAAATATCAGTTTCCAAATTGGCAAGGATTTAAACCGGAAAAATCGCTCGAAAACCCTAATCGGAATACAATAGCTTAAGTCTGGCAATCTAGCGCCCTTAACCCTAGAGGCCGAGTTGTAGTTTAAATAAGTAGAATAGTTCATAGTAATATAAGTTTGTTTAAAAATATCAGATTGGCAAATTTGTTACCTATCTCGAATCCGTTCGGATACAGACTTTGAAAAGCGTATCCCGAGGCTCGAGATATCAAAAACATACCATTAGTACCGTTAGACTCATAATTTTATAGGATTTCTAAATATATCAGTTATATAATTTTTCGGGTTATAAAAGTTACAGTTATAACCTTTTTATCGTATTTTCATTTTTACCGGTAATTGATTAGTCTTTTGCACTATTCATTTTATTTCATTACACAATTTTATTACTTTTATAATGTATACCCCGGGTTTCCTAGTAATCAAGTAAACTTCGAAAACCGGAAAATGAAACCCTAAACCGGTTTAGTTCAAGCTTTGTGAGAAAAACCTAGGAACCCTAAATCCGGCTTTTCTTCGGTTTCCAAATAAGAAACTTTTATAAGCAAAATTAATTTTGGATATAGTTCTTGATTATATTTTGAAACAAGAAAAGATCAGATTTTAAGAAAATTTCAATTCCGGGTCATCCCGAGACCCATTATAGAAAAGCGTGCCCCGGAACTAGAATTTCAAAATTTACTTATGAATACTCATTTGAATCAAAATAAAATAAGGATTTCAAAAATATAAATTTCATAATTTTCCAGCTTACGAAAAATATAGTTATAACCTTTTTATTCGTATTTTTCTTACTACCGGTAATTAAGTTGTCTTGACTACTATTCTTTACTATTCACAAGTACAACCTATGACTACCTATTTGTACACCCTATATTTGCAACACTTACAATCACTTAATCAATCTCTTTTCTAAAGACTTTTTGTCCCTTACTTATTTATACAATTTATGACAAATTTCACTCAAATCAAATCAAAGACAAATCAAAGTAAGAAATCAAAATTTTCCCCCCTTTTCCTCATGCATTGGCCGGCGTGAAACCCCCTCCAACAAGCTCCATTTTTCAATTTTTTTTTAAATTATTTTAGTCCCATTTAACCTAATTTCACTTTATATATAAACTACTTTTTCTTTCTCTCACTTCATTCTACACTTTTCAAGTTTTACAAAAGGTAAAACACTCTCATTTTCTCTTCCTCTCAACCCTCAATGCCGTGAACCTCCATGGCCTCCCACACACACACACACAACTTGTTTCTTTTCCTTTTTACTCCTATTTTACTCTAAGTAAAAGGACTTTCACTCCTTCTACTCATAGATCCTTGTAATGGCAAGGATATTCTTGGATATTTCCAACTAAATGTCCCCATGATCTCTTGATAGGGACAAGGAAATATCAAAACAAGAATACCGAACCATCACAAAGTAGATCTAACATTTAAAGGAGCTTTCATGCCATAAGCTTTATGATTTTTCATCAAAAGGTGTTTTGAACAAAATCTTTTATAAAAATGTAGTTTTTATGTTTCCAAAACCTATTTAAGCACCTGATATAGTAGATCTATCATTTTACTACTCATATTCATGTAGACATTTAAGATCTCATCTTTATTTTGAGTTTATATGCATTAATGGTCTTTAATGTTTTTGTCCTTGGTAAATAACCTTTCTAATACATAGATCTATGGATAGATGAGTTAATAATACAAAAAAGGAAAACACTTTTCAAGAAATGAGTTAGTGTAAATTCGGATGACTTGAGAAACCTAGTTTAAAAACCCTTTTATCAACTTCTAAACATGTATTTTACAAGAAAAATGAAGTCTACAGGTAATAGATAATGTTTGGTAATATTTTTCATGCGTTTAAATGAGTTTTTACTAAAGAAAATATTTGAAACAAGAGATAAAGTCTAATAGAAGTTTTGAGTTGAAAAGTCTTGAAAGCTAAATTCGTGATAATGGATAGATGGTTAGAAAACACTAGTTTTCCAACTTCAAAAATGGTGTTTTCTTAAATAAATGAAGTTCTTAGGGTATAGGTAAAACAAATACATAAAGTTCTAAGTATAAAATGCATTTTTCTTAAAAGAATTAACTTGAAAATGAAGTTTTCTAAATTCGGATTTTTGGAACTACCCTAGTGTAAGACCCACTTAAAAGTTTACAAATGAAGATTTTATTAAAGAAATAAAGGCATTAGGATATAGTTAATATAAGGGTCAAAATTTCTTTAAACAAAGTGGAGCTTTCTTAAAGAAAATCCTTATAATAAGTAAGTGTGACCAAGTGTAGTAAGCTTACTTGTTAAACAATAGCATGAAATGATTTTCTAGGAAAAAGTTTATTTAAATTCTTCGAGTCTAAAATTTATAAGAACTTAGACTCATTAGAGTTCATATCATAACATTCATGATAGGGAAAATCATTGCCATGGTATTTAGTTTCATTTTGCACTTAGGAATCTCAAGTGCATTCATGAAAACCGCATTTTCGGAATCTATATAACCGCTGTACAGATCTGATCCCTCATTTCCGAGGCTTAGATATTTTCAAAACTTGATTTAAACTTCATATTTAGAAAGCTCTTCCAAAGTAGATAGAAATCGATATAAAATTTGCGAGTTCCGAGTTAAAATGACCAAGTTATGGCCATTTTAAATTAGGACTTCGAAAATGACGCAAATTTCGATTTCACTAGGTTTTCTTAGAGTTTTAGTATCCTAAGATGGTAGAATACTTATTAGGGTGTTTCTTATATGAATAGGTGAACCCGAGGACATTGACTCCTTGCTTCCGGATTATTGTTACTAGAAGACAGGTGATCCAATGGCCGAGTGAGTTCATTTCCTAAGTAATTATGCTCATTGAGTGTGCTTGTAATTGTAGTAGCACTAGACTTAGGTAAAGATAAAATTGTTGATGAGAAATGAACTTTTTCTGTTGAATGAATGATAAGTATATCGAGATGAGACTTGTTGAAATAATATGGTATGAGTTAATATAGACTTGGATTGTTTGAAATGCTCTACGATCGCTCTTAAATTACATAATGAACTTGCTACGATTCTATAAATAAACTGTACATGAATATCATTTAGTGAGTCACATTGCATTACGAGAATGCTTTTGGTGGGAACAAAAGTATGATCGGGAGGCAGCGGGTCTTTGTTAACATTAAGGATCTGCAGGGTCACTTAAGTTAATGGGCAGTGGAGTAGACACTATAAACCAATACATATAAACAGGTGGAGGACCACCTTCGTTAACATCAAGGGCCTATGAGGTCACTTATGTTAATGGGAAGTGGAGTAGACACTATAAACCACAAGAGAAAATATTGGAATTATGGTCGCATGTTTATGGACCACCCCAAACCCCGAATGGAGGGCATAAATCCATTCTCATATGGCTACCGAAAAGTCATATGCTTGTATGTTCACGTGCTTGTGCATTCATATGATTGTTTAAATAAACTTGTTTGTATAATTTACAATGGAGTATATTATTGTGGAAATGAATCTCACTAAGCTAGTGTAGCTTATACCCCAATAGTTGTTTAAATGAGCAGGTTATTCCAAGAATGCTAAGTGGGTACCAAGATGGTTGAAGCCGAGAATGATTTCGGGATTCCAGCAAGATATAAGAATGCTTGAAGTTTTTGGTTAAGCTTTACGATTTGCTTTGTAATAGCTTTATGACGTCTTAGGATGAATGTAGTTGAAGTTTGATGAATTGTATTTTGAAGTATAGTGTTTTGTATTTGGAGTATAGTAGATTGTATTTCCTTTACATTGTTACACAATTGTATCAACATAAAACGTATCATTCCGATGTGTCTCCTTTATGTGTTAGACGCCTTGTACATAGTATGGAAGCCTTCGCGTGACTGAAGTGGTCATTCTTTGGCTTTAATATTGTGTACGGAGAACTGCCACGTCTAGGGTACCCTTCAGGGCGTGACATTTTCATTCCAAACTCCTCGAGCTTAATCCTTAGGTCCTCGGCTAGACTTCCTAGAAATAGTTGCTTCTTTGGCTCTACGCTATCCCTAAAAGATTCAGGTGCATACTGTAGCAGATGAGTAAACCCGGTCTCATATTGCTCTATTGTTCTACCCTTCTACTTAACATGTAGGAAGTCTATATTGTACTTCACTCTCAAAATGGAGGGAAAATAGTTTTTCAAGAATTCTCTGCGGAAAGATTCCCTTGAGCCAGCCAATCTTTGGCTTCGTCGAGTTTGCCAAAAGCTCCAACAAAATACCGGTTGCACTTTATAAAATCCAGTAGAGAGCTTCGGTGAAGCCTTCTATAGGGTGGAGGCGGTAGTAAGGGTGCATTGTAAGAATGCTCCTTCCTGGTGATCTACAGGTGGTGGTGGCAGCGGGGCAGAATCCCTTACACTTTGTCCTAAGTGGGGGTTCTAATTCTGATTATGATTTTGATTTTTGATGAATGTATTTAGGAGATTGGTCAATTGTCCAATCACATTCATCACTTTGTTTTGTGGATTTTGTGGTGCTACTCCCAGTTGGTTTGGTTGAGGTATAGCGGGTTGGTTCTCATTGTTTGCTTCATTCGGGAGAGGTTCTTGCTCCCGATTGCGAATCTATTGATTTTCTTCTATTTGTACATTATTTTGTAACTTTTAAAGTTTCACCTTAAGTTTGTGTTATAAAGTTTAACTTGTAATCAAGGAATTTACAAGATCAACTAAATCTTCACAAAACCAAAGGATTAAAATAAGAATTCCAAATCATGAAATCTCAATAACAAACTCAAAGAAAACATTTAAACACAATTGCTCAATATAAAATCACAAAGTTAAAATCAATATGATGATGCGATGAATGAGATGATGCTCATGCATCTTAAAATTGGTTATTATCCTTTATGATTATAGCATAAACGTTTAATTTGTTGCAATACGTTATACTTGTCACGCCCCGAAGGGTACCCTAAACGTGGCAGTCCGCCGTACACAATATTAAAGCCTAAGAATGACCACCTCAGTCACGCGAAGGCTTCCATACTATGTACAAGGCGTCTAACACATAAAGGAGACACATCGGAATGATACGTTTTATGTTGATACAATTGAGTAACAATGTAAAGGAAATACAATTTACTATACTTCAGATACAAATCACTATACTTCAAAATACAACATTCAACTTCATTACATTCATCCACAGACTTCCCTACATAAATTACAAGACAAATCATAAAACTAGCTGATAACTTCAAACATTCGTATTCTTTGCCGAAATCCCGGAGTCATTCCCGGCTCCATCCAATTCAGTCCCCACTTTGCATTCTTGAGATAACCTGTTCATTTAAACAACTATAGGGGTATAAGCTACACTAGCTTAGTGAGAATTCCCTTAATTCCATACCATAACAAGCAAGTTATAATCAACCATATGCTATGCATGAGCAAACACATGAGCAAACAATTATGTATGGGTATCCGGAACCCACACACAGAACGGATTTACGCCCTCCGTATCTTGGGTTAGGGATGGTATTGAAGTCTACACGACCGCTGCTAGTCCCCAAGCCCTCAGCTCATAGCACTCGCCTCGGCTAGGCTCACACATGGAATGCATCCCCGATGCACCTTAGTTCCCTATGAATGAGCTCTGATCCCGGGTCTCATTATCCAAACGAGTCCTCGGACCATACCGATCGACCTGCGTAGGAGTAGCACGCTACCAAATGCAATATGTCCGATGCGATGCATGATCAATTTACTTTTTGCTTAGGTCAAAATATTTATACATTCTTTAGAATGACCAGCCAATATCATACACATAACAGAAATAATATGAACGACGCAGTTATCCAATCAAATCGCGGTTTCGATATGCTTTAGTATTATTTGGCATACATTCATCACAGCCTCATCATATATCCCATCCCCATTCATATCGATTTTTATCTTATTCCTATAATTCTAATGCGACTAACTACAAGCACAAACAAGGTAACAAAATAAGGAGAAACTCACTCGGCCATTGGATCACCGGTCTTCTAGTAATAATAATCCGGTGGTAGGGAATCCTCGATCTCGGGATCCCTAAAAAGGAAGAAATACTCTAATAAGTATTTCAACTCAAACTAATCTAAACGATTTTATACGAACTATCAAATTCGTAATTCGCGTCCTACGCGGGAATTCTAACTTAAAACGGCCATAACTTGGTCATTTTAACTCGGAATCTCGCAAATTATATATCGATTTCTATCTACTTCGAAAGATCTATCTATTACTAATATTATATTTAAGTTTTGAAAACTTTGAAGCTTTGAAAAGTTCGGATCAGATTAGGGCAGTGACAATTTCCAAGTCCGAAAAATAGTTTTGTAAATGTTTGTAATGTTCCTACTATATAGATTAGCTATACATGGAATATGAATGATTTCCTAACATGAATGACATGAGATGAGTTTAATGTATGCATGATCTTGATGATTTTTGCTAAAAGGAAATTTTATAACTTTTTATCTTGCAAGACCATAATAACTACTTATGAAAAATCTAGTTTTCTAACTTTGTTCATTTCCATTTGTTTTGGATTTGTTACTTAAGAAAATATAATTATTTTTGTCAAAATTGAGTCTTCATTATATATATTACTTATGACCTTCATTTCTACATAAAAATTTCCATTTTACACTTTGTAAGCATGTTTTCAAGTGGGGTTGATTCCAAAATCCGAATTTGGTAAAAATTGGCTTTTGAGTGATTCCTTTGAGTAAAAATCATTTGGTATTTAGAAAATTAGGGCTCAATCATACATAACTACTAAGGACTTCATTCTCACACAAAAATTTGCATTTTACACTTTGCAAATATATTTTCCAATATGATTTACTCAAAAATCCGAATTTTAGAAAATCCACATTTTGAATGATTCACTTGGGAAAAACTTGTTTAATGCATTAAAATTTAAGACTTTATTACATCTATTGTCTAAGGACTTCATTTAACACATAAAAATTGCAATTTGAGCTCAAATACTAAGTGATTACATATGCATCATCTTAAATTACGAATTTGACAATTTGATCACTAACTCAAATTTTTCCATTTTAATTCCATTACTTGTTTTACACATTACTCATGCCTAAGCTCATTTTAACTTGTAAAAATCATTGCTTAATGATATCTATTACCTATATACTTCATTTTTCACATAAAGCATGAGTTTTAGAGTTGATACATGGGTTCTAAAAATTGGTCTTAGTTGGGATCCGAATTTACAAAATTTATTTTTGGTTATATCTTTTGATAAAATCTATCTAAGCTCATGAAAATCCATTCCTTACATATCATATCTTATGAGCCTTTCATTTCTTAAATAAAAACTTCATTTTTGAGTTGGAAAACATGTTTTTAAAATAGGCCTTGGCCAAAATCCGAAAATAGAATTTTTATTTTGAAAATAACTTTTGGAAATTACTTTGATTATTGTAAAAAGAAGTCTTGATGATATACATATATTAAGCCTTCATTTTCTTAAGTAAAATTTATATTTTGACACTTGGAAAGTAGTTTTTAAATGGGGGTCTTGCCAAAATACGAATTTCACAATTTTGTTTGAGTTCATAACTAAGATCTATACTTAATATGAACATAAACATAAAACAAATGCATGGTAATAAGCTATAAACATCATGGATCTAAACTTCACTTATCAAAATCTTTCATTTATGGTATCTATACTCTAAGCCCTTCATTTTAAATGAAAAATATACATTTTAAAGTTGAAAAACCACTTTTCTAAATAGGGTTCCATTTTCATCCGAATTTTCAAAATTGATTTTTGTTGAAAACAAAATAGATCTTGGGTTTCCTACAACTTTCCTACCATCATCAAGCTATAGCAAGTTGTTCATGAACATAAACAAAGATTTAATGCATCTATGAACTCAAAACTTTAGATCTAGTTTTCTAAACTAGTTTTACATGCATGAACACACGTGGATGATGGATCTATGTATAAATCATAAGAAATAACAAAAATAACAACTCAAATAACTAGATCTATGGTATAAACGAAAATCAAAGCAACAAAAATTTAGATCTACAAAATATATCAACTTTAAACAAGAAAATAATTGCAATACAAGATAATAAAAGTGGAGAAGAGAAAGATTTCATTTTTGGCATCATCATCCTAAGCTTTTAAGCTTATGGAAGGTCATTTGATGCATGAAACCTTCATTACACTTTACCTATATCACCTATGGAGCTTTACGAAGAAGATTGACTTAGAAATCTTTAAAAATGAAGTGTGGAAGCCATGAAAGAAGAAGGGGGCAGCTTGTTTCCATGGAGGAACAAGAGGAAATGAAGAAGAAAGGAGGAAAAAAAGAGAGAGAAAGACTAAAGAATGAAAAAGGAAGGAATGAGTAAATGAAAGGGAGAGAGAAAATGAGTGCATTAAATGAATGAAAGAGAGAAAAAAAATAAAACAAGGGCAGATTTTGGGGAGGGGATTCACGTGAATTGGAGAGAGAGAGAGAGAGTGTGTTTTGTTGAATTTTGACTTGAATTTAATTTGTGTAATAAATGTGTATGTGTAGCTTCTTAAAGAAGGAGTAGAATTTATTTAATTTAGTCAAAATAGGAATAAATGAAGGACAATGGCAGCCATAAAGAAGGAAAAATCTGCCATGAAGTGTGGGATTATGTGTAGAAAGATTGAAGTGAAAAGGAAGTGATATGTGTAAGGTGTACTTGAAAGTATGGGTTGTAAAAGTACTTTATTAATAAAATAAAATAAAATTGGAAAATTTATTCCAAATAATTGTAGCAGAATTTTCATAATAAAAATTAAATAATTATTTGAATTATTTTAGTATTTTAACAAATATGTTACCAGTACGGTCAAAATACGCGAATATGGGCTATAATAAATATTTTATAACCCGAAAAATTCTAAAAAAATATTTTATTGGAATAAAAATATTTTTAAAATATTTTCTAATTATTAAATTAATTTATTTTATTTTTAGTACCGGGTCTTAAACAGAATCTGATCCCGTAAAGACCCGAAACGAACTAATTTTTGGAAAAACAAAATTTTCTATAACATATAAAATATTTATCTCAAAATATAAGGCTTTATAAGAATAATAAAATTTTGTAATGAAATAAAAATGAATAGTGCAAAAGACTAATCAATTACCAGTAATAATAGAAATACAATAAAAAGGTTATAACTGTAACTTTTATAACCCGAAAATTATATAACTGATATATTTAGAAATATTATGAAATTACGAGTCTAACGGTACTATTGGTATATTTTTTTATATCTCGAGCCTCGGGACACGCTTTTCGAAGTCTGTGTTCAAACGGGTTCGAAATAGGTTAAAAATTTACCAATCTGATATTTTTAAACAAACCCATATTACTATGAGCTATTCTACATATTTAAACTACATCTTGACCTCTAAGGTTAGGGGCGCTAGATTGTCGAACTTACGCTATTGTATTCCGGTTAGGGTTTTCGGGTGATTTTCCGGTTTAGACCTTTGTCAATTTGGAAACTGATATTTATGTTTATACAACATATTTAATTTGAGAAATTTATTTTTAAATTTTATTTTTGTAAGTATTTAATACCTCTTAATATTTTCGGAATTCTTAAATTGAGTTTTATTTTCGAAGGTCAATCATTATTTACTTTTTAATAGTTTGTTTTTGGGTTTTATATTACCCGATTTTATAAGTCGGAGTTAAATATGGAATTTTTCGTACGTCGTGGTTTTGAATTTGAAGACCACTGTGTTCTTATTTTAGTTTTAAAGATTTTCATTTTCTCAAGATTAAGAAGTTTATGAATTCGTTCATGAATTAGGACCTATCGAAATTCGGTTTTAATTTGGAGTAATTTTTAGGGTTTATTTTCGAAGTTCATCTTAAAATTATTTATTGAAATTTTCCGGGGCTTACAATACTCATATTAAGAAATGGTAAGATTTCTTTAAACAAAACATATAGGATTCATTAGATAAGCAAGGTCTTACATGAGTCAAGATTTTTACTCTAAGTACACAAAACTTGCCATACCGCTATTCTAGACCTAATCCTTTTTCGTCATCTTACTAATTGATTAAAAGAAACAAAAGATAAAAGTTACATCATACGAAATCTGTTAAAGAACCTAGGAGCAAATTGGCATCCCACATTGCTCATAACAAAATTTCTATTGGACTATAAGGGTTGTTTCCATCTCTTCTCTTTATCAGTCGGAGTCTTCAGGGGTCGGACTAGGAAGTTGACCTCTATTAGATGAACTTCCGTCATCCCTACAGATGAACTGGCATAAGTAAGCTCTTACGATCAACCTCCTTCTTCTAGGGGGTCGACTCAATTCTTCTTGGTTCTGCTTCTCCTCCTCCTCTTCTTCTCTTGCTCTTTGTCTATTCTCACTATTCTCTTCTATTCTCAACTCTCTTCCAGATTCTTCCTAAATTCGGTTCACAGTCTCTCTTGCTTCCCTTAATATAGGTTCGTCCTCATTCTCCACCTCCATAGGATCATTAACTAACTCATTGGTCACCCTAGGGTGTTCATTAACCTCATGGATCTCTCTCTAAATAGTAAGGTCCAGATCAGTTTCCATCCTACCATAATTGAGGATCTCCAAATCTCTGTCAAAGTCCACATTTAGTGGGTTTGGCGCATGATTGGGGTCCTCCTCTATCATCATAGGTTGGGGTGTTCTAGCTTTCTCTTCCTCAACCCAATTCGGATCCTCTTCCAGTTCTTCTTCCCCCTCTTCATTCCATTCATTCTCATTCCCATCATAATTCTCATCATTATTATTTTCTTCCACAGGCACATTTGGTAATTGCATCCCGATCTCACTAGCATGAGGGGTTTGGATCGCTACAGATGGTGGCATAATGTCTAGGTACACTCCCTGCCGGATGAAGTGGTTCCTAGCATCAGCTATGTTCCACTCTCTGTGATCCATTAGGTCATCATGGGTATAGACATACAAAGGTCCAATACTATTCCATACTTTAAAGTCTGGATGAAGCATCTCTCAACATCAGCTCACTTCCGTATTCTACCGTGATTCTTTCCATTGTATAGATAGTCTCCAACATGGTCCATCTCCCTCTTGTAATGGGTTCATATCTAATCTGGTCCACCACCGACACCCATCGTATATACCTAAGACCTTCCTTCCACATCCTATACATTTTAGCCATGGTTCAGGGTCTTCGAGCTAAAGAAAAGTCTCCGCATAAAGTTCTCAATCTTAAACGATATTCCACAAAAGTTTCTTCATGCCTCTTAACAAAGTTCCTTGCCCTTTCTCGAGTTTCCCTCAAAGAAACCTATACCAAGATAAGACTTCTTGTTAGCTTAAATTTTTAACAATTTTTATCTTACTGTTTATTTACTTAAACTCTTAAGCTTTTTAAATTCTATTTCATGCTTTGTAACCTTATGCTTTGATACACCAACTTAAAACAGTCATGCCCCATAGGTACCCTAAACGTAATAGTCCGTTGCATGTATAGAAGACTTAGGAATTACTACTACAATCATTGCGAAGTTTCGTATAAATGCAAGGCGTATCTTTATGACAATAGAATACATAAACCAATGGAATGAAATGGTTTAATTTAACATACTATAAGAATTAGAATATAAACCATTAGTCTATATAATCAATTATAAAAGTTATAGGGGCGTTCCCCCGTAAAAGAATATTAAGTTTAAAAGTGGTCTTTTACAGTCATCTGGTAAATATTAGGGTTTCCTATGGAAGTCTATACAAAATCGAACACAAACTTCTAATGGAAACTCCTAATTTCTATACCTTCTCGGTAGGATGCCTTAGCCTTAGCCATATATATGAAAAATACAATAAGAAAAAGCTGTGGGGCGTAAGCTACACTAGCTTAATGAGTGAATACTTCCATAAAGACATTTACAACAAATCATTCAATCAAGTTATTTATTTAACCATATAGAATGCATCAACAACGTGAACAAACAAGACATATGATCAGCCGAAAATCATATGTGAATGGATTTACGCCCTCCATTTGGGATTAGCAGATTAACGAAGAATGCGGTATTATCATTGAATCAATGTGTCGTTTATGGATTACGGGTAACCAACTTATGTCTTTATGTATCACAATCAACCAACTCATTTATATCGTTTATGGATCACGATCAACCAACTTTTAGCCGTTTACGGATCACAGGTAACCAACATATACTAATGCTCTATCCCCATCATCAAGTGATTATATCCATGTTAATTTATTAATCCGATTCTTAATACCAATTTTTTAGACGATCAATCAATCTCGCAGATATCAAACCTATAATACTTTAAACAAACATAAGTTAATCGCCTGGTTCCGATATTCTTAATATAATTTCTCAACTCATCAACAAGCATACATAATCCCCCATAATTCCCATCATGCAAATCTATTTTATCTTTTGCCTCATAATCTAGTGCAACTAATCACTACAAACACAATCAAGAAATGAAATTAGGAAGTAATACTCACTCAGCCATGGGTCGCCGGTCTCTTAGTAATAATAGTCCGGTGGTAACGTATCATCAGGATCCAAGTCACTTAAATGAAAGAAATACCCAAATAAGTATCTCAACTCATATCTAATCCATTTTATTTCATAAAAAACTATTAAGTCGTAATTCTCATCATTAATGGAAATTCCAACTTAAAAACGGTCATAACTTGATCATTTTAACTCGGAATTTCACAAATTATATACCGATTCTTATCTAATTCGAGAGATATATCTAATTATAATATAATATCTTAGTTTTGGAAACTTTTAAGTTTCGAAAAGTTTGGATCAGTTTTGTTTGGTAGCCAAATATCCATTTTCGAAATTTTTTTGTGAAGAGTAATAATGTTTCTACTATCCATGCCAAATATGCATGCAATATCAACAAGTTACTATCATGAATGCTATGTCATGAGCTTCCTATATGTATGTTCTTGATGATATTCTATTAGTAGAATATTTTTAAAAAGCTTCTTCTTTACAAGATGTCATGAATACCTAACTTAGCAAGACTAGTTTTGTGTTCTTGACAAAACACACTTTTTTTAGAGATTTTCCTTAATAAATTTATTCATTCTTGCTAAAATTAAGTTTTACTACATCTATTCCTTAAGGTCTTCATTTTTCAAAAAAAATCCTCATTTTACACTTTGTAAACAAATGTTTGAAATGGCCTATTCCTAGATCCGAATTTTGTAAAAATAATTTTGAGGTGATTTCTTTAAGAAAAACTCATTTGATACTTTAAAAATTAAGGCTCCAATATTCCTATCCCCTAAGGAATTCATTTTCCTAATAAAACTTCCATTTTAGATTTGAAAAATAGGTATTTATGTACCCTCTTTTCCTAGTTACGAATTTCATATAACTAACATAAGATCCAAATTTTCTATCTTGTAAATATTTCTTGTTTGATAAACTTTTCTTAGTAGATCTACCATTAACTTATCAAAATCATCTCCTATTGATCCCTATTCCATAAGCCCTTTATTTTTCACATAAAACTCATGTTTTGGAGTTGAAAAATAGGTTTTCAAAATATAACTCTTTTTCCATCCGAATTTACAAAAGTTTATTTTGATGAAATAAAATTTGTTCTTGAGCTTTTTGGCTCATCTTCATAAATATCCTAACTTTTAGAAATAGACAAAACATTCATTTACATAGGATAAAAATCCTTGTGGCCATTTATTCCTTCTAAACAAAATAAATGCATGAGATCTCAAATGACATGTAAAAGATGGATGTTTTGAAGCTAGATCTTAGTGTGATGATCATGTTAGATGCATGAAATGATATACTATTATGATAACAATGTAGTAGCAAGATTCCTGCATAAAATCATCACTATATGAACATATATTATGATCATGACAAAAACATGAGCTTAAAGCATAAGATCCACAACTTGTGATGGCTTGATCATCATGTTTTAGTGTTTCACATTCCTAGCATGAAGCTCATGAGGATTTTTTGTGAATCCACACATGAATGATCTAACCATTACATGTTTTTGTGGTGATAGTGTATATATCTATACCTAGTAAGCTTGTAAAAGAAGAAGAGTTGAAGAAAAAAAAAATGTATGTGAGTGTATATATGAGAGAGAGGCAGTCATGGCAAAGGAGGGAAAGAGGGGAGAGAAAAACTTTGCTAAAAGTTGATTTTTGTGAAAATGAAAGGAAAGTGAAATGATAAAGGTATAAAGGTGTTTATATAGGAAATTGGATTAGGGTTTTGTGTGATTAAATAAAAGAAGAAAATAAAACAAATGCAAGGGAAAATAGGGAGGGTTGCAACGGCCAAGAGAGGAAAGGGAGAGAGAGAGTGTTTTGTAATTTTTCAAAATTAATTTTGTGTAATAAAATGTGTTGGAAAAGTAAATGTAAGAATATGATGTAATGAGGTAAGGTTAGATTGTAAGGATGTAAGAGTAGGGGCATGGCTTGTGAGTGTGAATAGGGTTTGGGTTTGTACTTGTGAATAGTAATGAATAGTAAATTAGATAATTAAATTACCGATTAGTAAAAAAAATACGATAAAAATGCTATAACTATCATTTTTGTAAATAAAAAAATTATAATAAATATATTTTTGAATTCCTTATTAAATTCCGGTCTTAAAGAGTATTTCGGAATTTTTTTTAATTTCGAGTCTTGGTGCCTGGTTTTTCAGAACGAATCCCGATCGGGTTCAAAATAGATAATTTCCCGAAAACTGATCTTTTATGTTTCGATATATTCTTTAGAACTATAATCTAGATCAACTTACTCAAAGCTCTATGGTTTTATTCTTGGTGAAGCTGAACTTAGGGTTTCTAGGTTTCTTTCTAACCCTAGTTATTCCGGTTAAGGTTTTGCTTTCCAATTCGGTTCTCAAAGTCAAGCTTGGTTTATAAAGAAATTCGGGGCTTACATCAAGCCTAAACCCTCCAAAACTTGACTTAACTCGACTCAACTTATTTGTAATAGTGTTTAGCACATTATGGTCTATTTTGACAGATATATTTATAATATTGTTATAGTAGCAATACATTTTTCCTTTTCTTACCAATTTTAAAAATGATTTAATATTCTTTTTATTTACTTTTATCATTAATTTTTTTTTTTTGCTTGAACCAATAAGTTTTTTGTGATTTAATTTTTATTAGATGAGTTTTTATCTAATTCTTATGTACACATTACAAGTAGATGCTCATACTAATATACATTATTGTTTAACTATTAGTGGGGTTTTCTGACTAGGCTTCTTAAACGAAGACTAGTCCATTAAGGTCCTTTCATTAGAAAACAAAATAACTCATCACAACAAGTGGCACCATACAAGAGGATACCCTTCACTATTCTTCTCCCTATAAGATGTGCTTCCTACCACTTGTAAACGCCAAAGAGTAAGAGAGACGTGTCCCAATAACATTAGTCCACCTCTTCCTAAAAATACGCACATGGTATGCAAAATAAATGATTTTTCATATCATATTCTCCATTCTCTAAATTCATTCGCTAACTTAACCATCGAAGTATGTATGTAAGTCCCAGAAAATTTTAGTAAATAATTCTAAGATGAACTTCGAAAATAAACCCTAAAAATCACTCCAAATTAAAACTGAATTTCGACAAGTCCTACATCATGAATGAATCCAAAAACTTCTTAATCATGAGAAAATAAAAATCCTTAAAAATAAAATAAGAACTCAATGGTCTTCAATTTCAAAACCACTACGTACGACAAATTCTATACGTAACTTCGACTTATAAAATCGGGTAATAGAGATTCCAAAAACCAATTACTAAAAAGCGAATAACGATTAACTTTCGGAAATGAAACCCAATTCAAAGATTCTAGAAACGTTAAAAAATATTAAATACTTACGAAAATAAAATTTAAGATAAATTTCTCAAATCAAATATGTTGTATAAACATAAAATACCAGTTTCCAAATTAGTAAGGATCTAACCCGGAAAATCACCCGGAAACCCTAACCGGAATACAATAGTTTAAGTCCGGCAATCTAGCGCTCCTAACCCTAGAGGCCGAGATGTAGTTTAAATATATAGAATAGCTCATAGTAATATGAGTTTGTTTAAAAATATCATATTGGTAAATTTTTGACCTATTTCGAACCCTTTTGGATACAGACTTCGAAAAGCGTGTCCCGGGGCTCGAGATATCAAAAATATATCTAATAGTACCATTAGACTCGTAATTTCATAAGATTTCTAATATATCAGTTATATAATTTTTCGGGTTATAAAAGTTACAGTTATAACCTTTTTATCGTATTCCATTATTACGGTAATTGATTAGTCTTTTGCACTATTCATTTTTATTTCATTACAAAATTTTATTATTCTTATAAATCCTTTTTTTTAGATAAATATTTTATATGTTATAGAAAATTTTGTTTTTCTGAAATTTAGTTCGTTCAGGTCTTTACGGGATCAGATTCTGTTTAAGACCCGATACTAAAAATAAAATAAATTAATTTAATAATTGGAAAATATTTTAAAAATATTTTTATTTTCACAAAATAATTTTTTAGAATTTTTTGGGTTATAAAAAATATTATTTATAGCCCATATTTGCGTATTTTGATCATATCGGTAATATATTTATTAAAACACTAAAATAATTCAAATAATTATCTAAATTTAATTATGAAAAATCTGCTACCAATATTTGGAATAAATTTTCTAATTTTATTTTATTTTAATTTATTTTATTAAGAAAGTACTTTTACAACCCACACCTTCAAGTACACCTTACATATATCACTTCCTTTTCACTTCAATCTTTCTACACATTATTCCACACTCCTTGGCAGAATTTTTGACCTTCTTTGCTGCCATTGTCCTTTTATTTAATCCCAATTTGACTAAAATAATATTTTCACTCCTTCTTAAAGAAGCTACACACACCATTTATTACACAATTTAATTTCAAGTCAAATTTTCAATAAATTCCTCTCTCTCTTCTCTCTTCATGTGGAAAGCTCCCCAATTCTACCTTGTTTATTTTTTTTACTCCTTCAATTAATTAAAACACATTTAATACACTCATTTTCTCTCTCTCCTTCATTTACTCATCTTTCCTCTTTCATTCCTTACCTTTTCTCTCTTTTTTCCTCTTTTTCTTCTTCTTTTTCTTGTTTCTTCAAGAACCAAGCTGCCCCCACTTCTTTTGTTAGCTTCCACCCATATTTCTTGAAGATTTTTAAGCAAATCTTCATCTCAAAGCCTCCATAGGTGATATAAGTAAAGTGTAATGAAGGTTTCATGCATCAAATGACCTTCTATAAGCTTAAAAGCTTAGGATGATAATGCCAATAATGAAACACTCCTTTTCTCTACTTTTATTATCTTGTATTTCAATTATTTTCTTGTTTAAAGTTGATATATTTTGTAGATCTAAATTTTTGTAGCTTTGATTTTCGTTTATGCCATGGATCTTGTTATTTAAGTTGTTATATTTGTTATTTCTTATGATTTATGCATAGATATATCATCCACATGTTCATCTTAGTGATTCATGCATTAAAACTAGTTTAAAAGACTAGATCTAGTGTTTTGAATTCATAAATGCATTAGATCTTTGTTTTATATTCATAAGCAACTTGTGATAGCATGATGATGGTAGGAAGATTGTAGAAAACTCAAGATCTATCTTATTTTCAACAAAAATCAATTTTGAAAATTCGGATGAAAATGGAACCATATTTAGAAAAGTGGTTTTTCAACTTCAAAATGTGTATTTTTCATTTAAAATGAAGGGCTTAGGGTATAGACAACATAAATGAATGATTTTGATAAGTAAAGTTTAGATCTATGAGTTTATAGCTTACTACCATGCATTTGTTTTATGTTTATGTTCATATTAAGTATAGATCTTAGTTTTGAACTCAAACAAAATTGTGAAATTCGTATTTTGGCAAGACCCCTATTTAAAAACCACTTTCCAAGTGTCAAAATGTAATTTTTTACTTAAGAAAGTGAAGGCTTAATATATGTATATCATCAAGACTTCTTTTTACAAGAATCAAAAGTGATTTCCAAAAGTTATTTTCAAAATAAAAATTCTATTTTCGGATTTTGGCCAAGGCCTATTTTAAAAACATGTTTTCCAACTCAAAAATGAAGTTTTTATTCAAGAAATGAAAGGCTCTTAGGATAGGATATGTAAGGAATGGATTTTCATGAGCTTAGATAGCTTTTATCAAAAGATATAACCAAAAATGAATTTTGTAAATTCGGATCCCAATCAAGACCAATTTTTAAAACCTATTTATCAACTCCAAAACCCATGTTTTATGTGAAAAATGAAGTATATAGGTAATAAATATCATTAAGCAATAATTTTTACAAGTTAAAATAAGTTTAGGCATGAGTAATGTGTAAACCAAGTAATGGAATAAAAATGGAAAATTTTGAGTTAGTGATCAAATTGTCAAATTCGTAATTTGAGATGATGCATATGTAATCACTAAGTATTTGAGCTCAAATTGCAAGTTTTATGTGTTAAATGAAGTCCTTAGACAATAGATGTAGTAAAGTCTTAAATTTTAATGCATTAAACAAGTTTTTTCCAAATGAATCATTCAAAAAGTGAATTTTCTAAAATTGGATTTTTGAGTAAACCATATTGGAAAACATATTTGCAAAGTGTAAAATGTAAATTATTGTGTAAGAATGAAGTCCTTAGTGGTTATGTATGATTGAGCCCTAATTTTCTAAATATCAAATGATTTTTACTTAAATGAATCACTCAAAAACCAATTTTTACCAAATTCGGATTTTGGAATCAACCCACTTGTAAACATGTTTACAAAGTGTAAAATGGAAATTTTTATGTAGAAATGAAGGTCGTAAGTAATATATGTAATGAAGACTCAATTTTGACAAAAATAATTATATTTTCTTAAGTAACAAATCCAAAATAAATAGAAATGATCAAAGTTAGAAAACTAGATTTTTCATAAGTAAGTTGTTATTATGGTCTTGCAAAATAAAAAGTTATAAAATATTCTTTTAGCAAAATCATCAAGATCATGCATACATTAAGCTCATCTCATGTCATTCATGTTAGGAAATCACTAATATTGCATGTATAGCTAATCTATATAGTAGGGACATTACAAACATTTACAAAACTATTTTTCGGAAATTGAAATTGTTGCTGCCCTAATCTGATCCGAACTTTTCAAAGCTTAAAAATTTTCAAAACTTAAATATAATATTAGGAATAGATAGATCTTTCAAAGTAGATAGAAATCGATATATAATTTGCGAGATTCCGAGTTTAAATGACCAAGTTATGGCCGTTTTAAGTTGGAATTCTCGCTTAGGCGCGAATTACGAATTTGATAGTTCGTATAAAATCGTTTGGATTAGTTTGAGTTGAAATACTTATTAGAGTACTTCTTCCTTTTTAGGAGATACCGAAATCGACGATTCCCTGCCACCGAATTATTATTACTAGAAGACTGGTGATCCAATGGCCGAGTGAGTTTTCTCCTTGTTTTGTTACCTTGATTGTGCTCGTAGGTTAGTTGCATTAGAATTATAGGAACAAGATAAAAATCGATATGAATGGGGATGGGATATATGATGAGGTGTGATGAATGTATGCTAAAGAATACTAAAGCATATCGAAACCACGATTTGATTGGATAACTGCACTGTTCGTATTATTTCTGTTTTGTGTATGATATTGGCTGGTCACTCTAAAGAATGCATAAATATTTGACCTAAGAAAAAATTAAATTGGTCATGCATCGCATCGGACATATTGTATTTGGTAGCGTGCTACTCCTACGCAGGTCGATTGGTATGGTCCGAGGACTCATTTGGATAATGAGACCCGGGATCAGAGCTCATTCATAGGAAACTAAGGCGCATTGGGGATACATTCCATGTGTGAGCCAAGCCGAGGCGAGTGCTATGAGCTGAGGGCTTTGGGACTAGCAGCGGTCGTGTAGACTTCAATACCATCCCTAACCCAAGATACGGAGGGCGTAAATCCGTTCTGTGTGTGGGTTCCGGATACCCATACATAATTGCTTGCTCACATGTTTATTCATGCATAGCATATGATTGATTAATGCTTGCTTGTTCTGGTACGGAACTAAGGGAATTCTCACTAAGCTAGTATAGCTTATACCCCAATAGTTGTTTAAATGAACAGGTTATCTCAAAAATGCAAAGTGGGGACCGAGATGGTTAAAGCCGAGAATGGCTTCGGGATTCCGACAAGAGATGAGAATGTTGAAGTTGTCAGCTAGTTTTATGATTTGTCTTGTAATAGTTTATGTAGGGAAGTCTGTGGATGAATGTAATTGAAGTTGAATGATTTGTATTTTGAAGTATAGTGGTTTCTATCGAAAGTATAGTGGATTTTATTTCCTTTACATTGTTACTCAATTGTATCAACATAAAATGTATCATTCCGATGTGTCTCCTTTATGTGTTAGACGCCTTATACATAGTATGGAAGCCTTCGCGTGACTAAGGTGATCATTCTTAGGCTTTAATATTGTGTACGACGGACTGCCGCGTTTAGGGTACCCTTCGGGGCGTGACAATGTACATGAGGACCACCTCTACTTCTTCAATCTCATTTGGTACTTGTGCAAGCTTACTCTACCTAAAATGCCAAGAGGCCTACTGAAAAGAGTTTAAGAGACCATTTACGAGAATATAAAGTTAATAGTATCATTAAAATAATAAGTGTATGACTATATTTGATCACTAGAAGTTATGAAATCAACATCCATCATATTTAAATATGTAGTTATTGTTTACTTATATATCAACATATATTTTATACATTATATATTATTGAATATCAAGTAGTAAGTTCATTCATGGCTCTTCTACACAATATCCTAATTCTATATAAGTGTAGGTTAATGAAGTCTAGTATATAAATCCTTTGCCATACTTTCAACTTATTTCTAGAATCATTTGTAGATTGTAGAGGGCTAAATTTGAATTTTGGATGTTATAGTCTAGCAATGACTTAGGTTACACTCTTTCAGCTGAGTAATAGTGCTCAAAGAGTCAAGTCCATGAAATTAGGATTACTAAGAGAGATTTCACATTATAGGCTTAGAGCAGGGACTAATAGACCGAACCAACATGTTTGCTCTCCATCTTTCTCAAGGAGCTTATATACTTAAAGAGGCTTTCCATGGGCTAGAGAGGCCATGATGAAATCCATTATTAAGTGGACTCATCTCATCCGCTGATGATTAATACGATCTGGCAAACATCATTAAGAGATAAACTCTATAAATACCCAGAGCTAGTCTCATTTAGCAAAGTATGAAATTGATAGAAACACCATTATGCTGCCAAAATACTCTCATAAGAGATCAAATAGAGCTCAGAATGAACAACACATAGCCTCTTCTTTAAAACACTGGGGTTAATGTTATATAGTCCATCCACCTATCATTAGTGTATTCGAGCTCCCTAAAATTATCTATTCTCCTTCCTACCTTATCACCCGTAATCCTTTCTTGTGTGTGCTTACATGTCACTCCTTTAAGGTCTCGTGTATTATGAGAAACACATTGCACGCACGTGACAACTACGATTGGATCCACCCCACTATGGTATGTAAATTTTTCCACTTCATACATCTATGAAAATCATGATGTTTGAGAATTTTGAAAATGATCTTATGAACTTATAATATCATATAATTATGTGAATTAACTTATAAAGTTTGTCCCATATATATAATTAAAAATATGGACTTATATTTTGCATATTTATAATTCAAGCGTGTTTAGCCAACCTTACTTCTAGCTTGTTAAGTAACACTTCCATCTTAATGCTACGTCAATAGTACAAATCCAATGGAGTCTAAGGTCATTTTTAAATCAAACCAGAACTCAATGGAAAACTCGATTTTTTTGTGTACAGCCTAAAAAATACTTTAATTGTTCATCGAATTAGAAAAACTTAAACAAGAATACAAGCATCTAATTTTTTCATCTTTTATTTTTTCTGCTTAAACTCTTCAATGGATTAATGAGGGAAAAGATAATAGAATACAATCACTAAAAATCGTAAATAGTGAAAGTGGTTCTCCAGTAATTTGTTATATATAAAAATATGTATATATGCACCAGATCACTAATATGTTGTATTTATCTGTAATATTTGTGATTTTTTATTTACTTTTGATTATTTTCTATTATTTCAAATCAAATAAGCTCATACTTTTCTTATGCTCAATTGTAGATTTTTTTCCTTCCTCTTTTTTTTTTTTTTTTTTCCCTTTTCAACAACGACATATCTCGCCCGATTTATTTACTCGACAACTGTAGCCAATATTATCATATTCTGAAAAAATCGTTAAATAGAAATAAATGTAATATTAGTAATTTGTCTTGGAACTAGTTTTTTTGGTTCAAGCACAACTAGAACTTATAATTCAGCTCGTAAACGTAACCTATTTTTAAGCGAACCTAATAGTATAATGTAGCTCATTATTCCCCCTGCTAATAAAATACATAATAAGAATACAAATTAACCATACACTAGCCATTTGCAAGTAGGGTGGAGACTGAAACTATCCAGGTTGAGAGGAATCATATTCGTATTAGGATATGATGGAGACCTCAACTGATCAATGTAAATCTTGGGCATCCAATTCATATCTAATTGCAACGCATGCAAGACTACTATATAATACATATATATATAATTTCGTATGATCATCAATGTTATGTCCCAACGAATACTCTAAATGCGATAGTCTGTCGTATACAATATCAAAACTTGAGAATGACTACCTTAGTCACTCGAAAGCTTTCATATTGGTACAAAGCATACATTCACAACCAAGGAAAATCGAT
This sequence comes from Combretum micranthum, assembly GCA_024138025.1. Taxonomy (NCBI): domain Eukaryota; kingdom Viridiplantae; phylum Streptophyta; class Magnoliopsida; order Myrtales; family Combretaceae; genus Combretum; species Combretum micranthum. The sequence goes on along the minus strand of JAMXBD010003165.1, from coordinate 84,598 downwards.
AGAGTTATGCATTTTAAGATAATGGCAACGGAACATACAAAACAATACTTAATATAATTCATCAAATCTAAAGGTCATACAACTTTTATGGGGCATTCCACTGATAAGTTTTCATAATAATATAGTTTTGCTAAAACAAATAACTAAAACTGGAAGATTTTAAAGGAAATCTAATTTAAGTCTTCAAATAAAATTTCTCCAAAAACTTCACAAAACATAAGTTCTACTTGAATGGTCAATGTAGTCTCAGGTACAAAATAAAGATCCTGCAACATCAGAAATCTATTGGGGAGTAAGCATGACTAGCTTAGTGAAATAATCCTTATGTAAAAGTACTCATAACAAACATTCAAACAAGTCCATTAAACAAGCATATGAAATGCAAATAATCATATGATCAAACAATACATACGACTATCCGGTTTCTTATGTAGAATGGATTTAGCCCTCCATTATGGGTTAGGGAATGCTTTGAATGGGTCATAATCGACCTCCTTGAAATTTGCACATGTCTTTGGGGTTCTAATCAACCGTACTACTAGTCTCCGAGCTTTCCTTACCCACATTGATCGATCCGGCTCGATTGCATCATGAGGCTATATTCCCCGGACGTCCTATTTCATGCCCCGAGACTACCTTAGTAGAAGTAAACAAGCCTCACTTGAATACTATCACTAGATTACCTTCAGAGAATGATAGGTTTTCAAACAACGGGATCTTTTAGTTGCTTGATAAGAAATGACAAATACATGAAAGAAGTAAACTGGTAAATAACTTCTATCTTAATCATAAAATATCATAGAATTATTACAAACCAAATAGTCATCCTGTAGTTCACAACTAATACATTAGCATTAACTAAACTATTCTAAGAAAACATAACCATTATTCTCAAGTATAACCATATACTTCTAGCTCCTAAGCTATTACCGGAGCCATACTCCTGGAAGTGACTAACCAGGGTCGTAGGGTAAACCTGAAAAGACTGTTGGAGTATGAGCGAACCATAGCTCAGTGAATAATCAGACATACCATACATCACACAAGTTATTAGCAAATCATATGTAATGCAAGCACTCAGCCATATGCATAGATGCAAGCTTGGATGATCTAGAATCCAAACAGGAAAAAGATTTACGCCTTCTTTTTAAGGGTTGAAGAACCATTACTCCATGACCCACCTGTCCAAGAGAGACTAAGCTTACAGGAAAATCAACGATTTCTCGTTTTAGGGTTATCACTTTTAATATAATCGATTAAACTGATCATTTCCTGTATCCGCCTTAGAAACTCCCTAAGTATTAATCATTTCAAAGTGATACTACGGGCGGCGTTCTTCGGTGCCACTTAGTTCCCGTAGAACCAACGAAACAAAGAAAACCTTGGAAGAAATAATACATTAGAACAACTAAACATTAACAGAGAACCGAAATATTAATACGTAGCAGGCTGTCATCCCTTTATGTATGCAATAATGCAGTTCGTGCAATGCATGATCAGATTATTTTATTAAGTCAATAGTTCTTATTCAATTTCATGGTGTCATACATTACACATAATCATCATTATACTACTTCACAACATCAAATCATTGCATTATCACTTTTGTAAGGATAGATTAACAATCATACAATCAGATCCTAACACACTTTCAACAAAACATTATGTAACATAAAGATAAATATGTTATAAAGAAGGGCGAGTTTGTCATTTGTTATAAAATAAGAGGGTTCTATGGTCAACCCTGATAAATGAGATATTATTATCAACCCCCACATTGATGATGGCCAACAAGTCTTTAAAAATAATAAATCTTCAATAAATTACGATAAAGGGCAAAAGTTGTCATTTATTGAAAAATAAGAGGGTTTTATGGTCCATCCTTATAAGTTTATTTATGTGTATTATATGGCAGGTATATAATACATGAGGTGTCTTTTCGTTTCCTGTGCTATTACAAGAATTGAAAGGTTTCGTGTCTTTTTGTTTCTAAAATACTGTTATGGAAATTGAAGGGTCAAAGAGTCAAAGGATATTAAATAAGAAGGTTTTATGGTCAAAGTTGAAATACAATTGTATTGTGTTCATATGATAAAAACTTGATTAAGATTGGCAACAATTTGGATCAATTTTCTTAATTTCTACAATGAAGGCCGGCATCCTTGAAGAAAAACGCCGTTGGGCCTAGGTTTCAAAATTTCCAGCGTACTCTGTAACAGACTGTACGCCATCTCCTGGAGAATCTACGTCGTCGGCGTATAGACGGCGTAGGATGGGAACAGTAGCGTTTTTCTTAATGCTGGGAGAAAAGCTGCCGGCTTTCACTAGGGTTTCTTCCCAACACCGGCATGAAAGCTGCCGACGTAGGTCTAAGATTTGCCGGCGTAGGAAGAAAGAATTGAATTCTGGAAAACCAAAGCCTCGACGAAAGCTGCTGGCGTTCATATAAGTTTGCCAGCGTATGGTGTAAGCCGGCTAGATCTGCAGGTACGCCACCGACGTAGGGTCTGCGTATGACCAAATTTCTATAAATACGAGACGTGAAAATCATTTTCGATAGAATTTTTCTTTATAATATTTCTCCTTCATGAGAGAGATTTTTGGAGAGTTCTTAAAGATATATGCTTGGAAAATCATCGGGAGAATATTTTCTTATCCAAAGTAAATAATCTTAATCTTTTCATTAGGATTCTTTACAATTTATACAAGTTTCTTAGGGTTTGGTTAAATTTTATATAAGGATTTTGGAGAAAACCCTAGCACGTGTGAGATCAGTAAATTGGTGAATGCGAGACGAGTTTTAGCGAATCAAAATAGTAATAAATCTCTTCATTATGGATTTCAACAAAATACGATCTAAACAATCTTAATATATTGCGAATTAGGGTTTTGATGAAAATAATTGATGATTATAGAGTTTAGTGCGGTTCCTTATCATTCTTGAAGATAATTGTGGAGATTGATCAAATAGACAGTGCAGATAATGGAGATTTCTTTTCAAGTTAGGATTTTGGAGAATTCATGTTTGTTAAGATATTGCGATCATGTCTGTTGATACATATATATATATATATATATATATTGTAATAGGAAATTTGGAGTTTGTGAAACTGTTGTTGATGTGGATATAAGAATTGGTGGAGTTTGGGTTGACTTTGTGTGTTGTCGGTATCAAATTCTGGGGATTTGATTTGGATTCCTGAAATTTAGAAAGGTACGACCAATCCATTGTTTGTTGTATGTGCTTATAGATTAGAATTCTTGTGAATGGATGTAGGAACAGAATTGCATAATAAACTTAATAAATATTCGGCTTAATAATTGTCTGTCTGGTTGTGATTGGCTTTGACCAGTAGAGAACTGGCAGACAGTGATACTGGTGAGGCACCCTGATGATCTTAGTGTGAGGTTGTCCCGAGTGGACTCATGCTAAGAAATGATTCCGGTAGAATTTAGGTGTTCAGGAATTGGGATGTTTGGGGGTACCCACTCATCCATATATGTATATATGATTAACTATTTTCAAATCAGTTGGATGTTTTTATAGCAGAGTCTGAGTTACTCTGGGTTCAGGATTTATGCATACTAGATTCTGAACTGTGTTGTTTTGCTGGATAAAATAGATAATAAACTGTTGTATGCATTTAGTTTAGTTGCATTTATTTATACATATTGTTTGTGCATAATCTTGCTTGAACTGGATTAGATATTATCGTACTGGGCTTCGCCGCTCATTCTATTACATTTCAGGTGCAGGTGATGATAATGTGATTTATGATCTTTCGGTTTTGATATCATCTATGAAGATGGGGATGGCATTAGTGGTCCTGACTACCTTGTTGATGACTAGTTGTTTAGTCATAGATGATATAGGATGGATCTGAGAAGACTTTAATAATTGATTTATATTTTGTTTATTGAAATTTTAAATTGTATTTGGAGATTTCATGTGGTGACAGTTTTAGGGTATGGTTTGACTTATTGACCTGCAGTTATGTCAACCATAACTAGTAAGTTGATTATGGGGATTACATACTTATCGTATGATTTATTTTATTGAGGACTACATATTTTTTTTATATATAGCTTGAAAATTATACAGGTGATATTCGTGTTGTTTGTGGAAATTATAGCCTTAGCGTGTTCTATTAAGAGAGAACACGTGGCGGGTTGTAATGCCAACAGGTTAGGGCGTTACACATTCGTTTGATTATCTTAGCATTATATATTCAACTACTTACAAGCACAAACAGTACAATATGACTGAATTACTCACCTGCTCATACTGACTCAATTTTAATAATCGGTTGGTAGATCTTTTAGTGTATCAAAATCACTTATTAAGATGAATAAAGTATTTATCAATCATATTTATATAACTAAATTCCTATACGTGACTAGTATCCTAAATTTGATATTTATCAAGCTTTGGTAGTGACTAATACTGATTTTACATTATTCTATACCGAACTTTTTATAGAAAATCATATTTATTTATTATTACTTAGTGTCGTCGTGTTTCCCTAATTTATCTCGTATAATTATTTTGTTATTTTTGGAAGTCACATTACTCAAGAATTTAGCTTATTTCAATTTCCATTCTTACCTATTTTATCTATTTAAAATAAATATTTGACTATTTATAACTTTTATTAGCACTAAATATTTTTCCGCAATTCTTGGGTTTTAAGAATTATTAGATATTAAACAAAGTATTCTAAATATTTGTATTTACTTATCTATTTAATAAATTCTATATTATCATATATATAATATATTAGTAGGCGTATTGCATATATATATATATATATTATTCTGTTTATTTCAAAACTAGCTTTCGTTGAAGAAATATGGGTGTACGCCGTCTCAAAGCCGCGGCTTTGAAACCCAGGTGCCAGTGTTGATTTGGTTTTGCAAATTATTTCATATTGGTTACACTGGCTTTGAAAGCTGTCGGCTTTCAATGTACGCCAGTCCTACACCGTCGGCGTATATTCCCAGATAGCTGGCTTACATTCATTTTTACGTGAAAATAAATTTTACATAGCTTCTGTTCAGTGTAAGACGTCCCTACACCGCCAGCCTATCCATGTAAGCCGCCGGCGTTGAGCGACTACACTGCCGGCTTATCGACAGTGTTAGCATTGTTCATCATCTTCTTCGATGATCCAATTCATATTCCTTAAATTTTCCAAGTTATAAAAACTTCTTAAGCCGTTCCTAAGTGTTTCGATATCTTAAATATAAACACACAACTACTTCTAACACTTCGATTACACATATAATCTTAGATTTTGAATCTAATATAATATATCTAGGGTTTCAGATTTTTACCTCGTTGAGCTGATCCGATGGAATTCAAAGCTTGTATTTTGGTTGATTACGTTCCTATGATTATCAAAAGTCAGTTCTAATCCTTAGATTTGAAATAAAATCATTCGAATTACCTCAACTTACCTTTGAACTCGTTTCCAAGGGTTTTTCATATTGTTTTTCTTTTGATCTGAACTTGAGTGTTTTGATCAGTTTGGTTTCTGTTTTCAAGTGGTGTTGGTTGCTAATTAAGAGTGGATTCGTTCTGGAAAGTTTGGGAAATAGAGAGGGTTGTTTGTTTCTTCATTAATGAACTTAATCATATATATATATATATAGAAGAAGGAGAAGAGGGCTTGCGGCTATTTTTCCTCCGAATTTCCTTCGATTTTTCCCTCCTCATTTGGCTGCATTTAATCTGTTGTTTTCATGCCATTAATGAATGTCTTACTTGGCAAATAATGATTGGTAATAGAGTTTATTTTTGTTGACTAATTTGGGTGCATTATTGCTCAATTTCAGCTCTCTCTCTTCAACACCATCTAAGCCTCCAAAAACAACTTGCAACCACAATTCCACCGAATGCATATATATATATATATATATATTAGCTAATTATTTAACTTAGTTTTAGGATAGTTTAACAAGTTATATGGGTATAAATTAGCTAATATTTGAGAGTTTTTGTACAAAAAATGTTTATAAGATTATACAAAACATTTAGATTATCAATATATAATTTTAAGTTTTATATACGTGATTAATTATTTGTAAAATTTTATCTCCTGCGATTTGGGTTTTCTGAACTCATTAGGTCAATTTTTGTTTTAGGCTTTAATAGCTTAAGAAAACCCTGATTAGAACAATAGTGTGATTCAATTATTTATTTGAAATTTAGATCTTGAGTTATACAATAGTTTATGTTTTCGTTGTGTATTTAGAATCCTAACGGTTTATCTTTAGGTTATCGTTTTCTATCTATAAGTGTAGATAATTATTTAATTAATATCACATTTGATACAAAAGCTAAACTATACATATATCTTTAGTTTTTATACCTAACATGAAATCTTATTAGTAGTATTTAATATTATCTAGGAATCTTGAATTTAGGGTTTAAATCTAAGTACAGGCTCATTACTACTCGCTGTTCTAATCTCAAATCATTGCCGAGTTCAAAAACAATCATTTAGTCTTTATATTTATATTTTTTTTTGAATCTATTTGTATAATAAGTTTCGAGTTTGAAATTTAGATTTTCTTTTAATCATATCTTGAATTATCAGTTCAAGATACGAAATCTCGTTTTTGGTATCAGTTAGGGTTAAAGAAGTTCTTTATTTAATTTCTAAATCCTTATCTAACCAAATTCCAAGTATTGATCTATTCTTAGGTTTTTATTAGAATCTAAATCTATTAGCCAGTTCATACATTCTACTTTAGAGTCATATACTAGAGTAAAAAATTTCCGAGGTTTACATCCTAATTCCTCAAGATGTAGCTAAGCAGCTTACCTTTCCAGTCCCACACTGAGGAGTAGTAGCGAAATGCGAAGATGATATTCTAAGTGATATGCATGAGCAATTTAGTTTTAAGGGATTTTCGGTCCGACATTAATTCATTTAAAGTGATCAATCAATATTCGCACTCATAGCAATATACATAGAGGCAATTTACATTAATCAATCATTCGAGCTCGATATACTTATCGTTTATTGATCACACAAAACGAATCACATACATATCTCCCATGACAACCCACATGCATATCAATTTTTATCTTTTCCTAACATTTAGTACTCTATTCTATAAATCCATGCACGAATACATAAAACGTAAAGGAAAACTCACTCGGCCATTGTGATCTTTTATTAGTCGAAGTAATCCTCAAGAAAGAGAGGATCTTGGTCCTCGTCACCTAAATAAAGGAAATACTCAAAATGAGTATTTCATGGAATTTCTAATTAAACTTTTCTAATTTTATCTTCTAGTTGCGGTAAAATTCGTAAAGGGAAAATTTTAAAATTAAAATGGCCATAACTTACTCATTTTAACTCGAAGTTTCACATATAATATACAATTTTCTACCTACTCGAAAAAATCTATCCATTTCTAAGGTTATTTTTGTCATAAAAATTTGTTTGGGTCCCAAAACAGCAAGATATAGAGTCACCACGAAAATCTTAGCTTTTAAAACACAATTTTTAAAGCTTTTCTTTATCTAAAAATCCTTAAACAAAAATATAGATATGTATGTGGTTGAAAAAACTTTTTAATACATAAATAGATTCATACTTTATGCATGACTTCATTGGTGTTGTCTCAACAATTATTTTCCGTAAAACAACTTGTTTTATAGGTTTGAAAAGTTGGACTTCGAAATTTTCTCCTTAAATGGTTTGAAAGAAAACCATAATTCATTGAGTCATTATAAAAAGTTTTTTCCTTTTATATTTTATTCCTAACTCTTTTAAAGATAATTTCAACCTTAAAATTTGGTCTTTTAAATTTCCTACTGATTTTATTTGAAAAGAAAGAACTTCAAAATTTTCTTAAGTTGTTAATAATTTCTAATGTTTATCCTATCTCTTAGAAAATGAGTTACCATTTAGAAACTTATTTTCTTAGGTTGCTGGCAAATTTTTATTTCTCTAAGTAGGTTTCTAAACTAGTGAGTTGATTCCTATTTTATCTTGAAAACTTTTCTAGTTCCTAGTTTTTATCATGAAGTAGGTAAAAATCCTATAAATAAGTTTTTATGAAAATTTTTCATAATAAAGAATTATTAACATTAACGTTTTAAAACAAAATTTTCATATTATTGTTTTGAAAAGAGAGTGTGTATCTAATTAGCCAAATTTTTAAAGAATCCTCTTTGTTGATACCTTAAAGTTTCATGAGAAGCTTGTCTAAGTTTTTCAAAAGAATTTATAAAAAAAAAAAATAGCATTTAAGTTATTTGATGGAAAAATCCTTACTAAGTGACAAAAATTTATTTTAGAAAGAGTTTAGTCTCATTTTATTAAAGAAAAACTTCTTTTTTTTTCCTTTTGTTGAGACAAAATCAATATGTTCATGCATGAATGAGAATATGTAGTTATGAGAAATGGAATAATATCACATAATAAAATAAGATATATATAAGAAACAAATAATCATAATATTAAGGACAAGTATTAGGAGCTTTAACTTCATCGAGGCTTCCTGGGACTAATAATAGACTAGTCCCAAATAGAAAAAGAAAAAGAAAGAAAAGAAAATATATAACAACAAGAGCAATAATAATAAGATGTTAAGTTAGTGAGCACTTAGGCTCTAAGAAATATATTATTCATAAATAAATATATATAATAACATATAGAAGTTAGATTAGAACAATAAGAATAACAATAATAACAATATATCAACAATAAAATAACATAATAACATAAATAATTTTTGCATGAATAAGAACAAAACATGAACATATTATTGCTTCTTTAACACTATTATCTTAGGAAACACACATTATAATCATGTAAAGTTACATGACATGAATAAGAATATGGTTTATAACTTTTACCTAAGGTAGGTGATGGTGTATTTAGAAATTATTTTAAAAAGAAATGGGTGGTTTATGGAGATGGAAAAGGAAGAGAGTATTTGAGAGGAAAATTGTAGAGAGAGGATTTGAGAAGTGATTTGATAAAGTTTTTATTAGGTATGAAAGTGTGGGGAAAGAATGAAGGAGGGAAGGGGTATTTATAGAGTTTTAGAGTGAAAATTAGTGTGATTAAAATTAAATGTAAATGAAATAAAATGAAGAGGAAGAGACAAGGGAAGGTACCGGTTTTGCATGGGGGACGGGAGAAAATTTATTTATTTTGTTGTTTTATAATGAAAAGTAATAATGTGTAAAGTGTGATGTGAAAGTTGTATGGGGAAGTTAAATTGTAAGAAATAGGTATGGTAGTGTATAAGAATACGGTGTAAGAAAAAATAGAGATAGTGAAATAGTAATGAATAGTAAAATAGTACTATAAATAGTAGCTAGACAATTAAAATTCTAATAGTGAAAAAAATACGCGTAAACAGCCTATATCTTATATTTTTAATTACCAAAAAAATTCTAAAACTGATATTTTTGAAATTCTTATATTTTTACAAGTCTAATGGTATTATCGGAATATTTTCACCATCCGATGTACTAGGGCATAGTTTTCAAAAACTGATTCCGTTTGGATCCAAAACACTGAAATTAACGAATCTAATTTTTTAAACTTTCTTATATCATTACGAACTATAATCCACAATTATCACAATTCTTTTATTTAGGGGTTAATAACGCGAGATTATCGGATCTAGAACCACTAGACTTAACATAGAGCTAGGTTGACTTTAGAGTTTCGATTTGACTTATGGTTCTTAAGATTTACTTAAATTTACCAAAAAATCCAGGTGTTTACAATTGATGTGCTCAAATACAAATTACTCAAAAATAATTATCAAAATATCAATACAAAATTGCATGTTATATATGTAATTCATAATTTTGTACGTAAGTCATATATAATACATGTAAATTATATACTAAACAACTATGTACAAAACATCATTCGCAATGTAGTACTATCATAGACTTGTAAACTCATATGATTTTACAAACTTCTTAATAGGGAAATCTCAAAATTTAAGTACGTTCATAAAATTTTACAGTGTTTCTACCTTTGAATCTTTGATAATAGTCACGACAATTGAGGATAGTTATAATTTTATTTATCCATAAAAATAAAGTTGTTATTTTTAAAATGAGATTATGAATTTCCAAATAAGATGAGACATCTTGGTACTTCAAAGTCATTGTCAGACCATGACTTTTGACATATTATAATTTGTGCTTTGGTAAGTTTTATTTAAGGCACCTAAAATTTTTTCTTTTTGTAATAGAAATATACTTAAAAAAATTTCACATCACAAAAATATTCAAACTTTTTAAAATTTTCACTTAAAGTACCTTTAGTCAAATTCCAACCTTTTTTCTGATCAAAAGCTGGCATGGTAGGCGAAGTTCATTGAAAAAAAATTTTTTCTATCTATGTTGGGATTTTTTATTTTTATTTTATTTCTCCTCTCTCTCCCGCACATTTTTTTTCCCTAAAATAAAAAAAAATTAAAATAAAAACCTAATCTAAATAATGAGCTCAAGCCGAATCAAAATCCTTATGACATTTGATAATATTAATCATAAAGAAGATTTAAAAAGAATAAACTCATCTTCATCATCATCTTCATCTTCAACTTCTCCAATGACATTCTCTCTCTAATCCTTCTCTCTCTAGGATAAAGCTTTCTCTCTCTAAAAACCCATGGCACAATCACCATCTCTAGTACCATTTACATCAACCAACCCATAACCATGTTGAAACAGAATTGACCACCACTATGTTTGCACCTACAACAAACCTTTCACTTCACGAACCACCGCGTGTTGAACCACCCTAACCAGTGCTAACCCCTAGCACTGTCTTCATTTCAGACCCATCTCCCTCACCGCACTAATCCCGTCGGTGTTGCTCAAGGAGGAGAAGAAGACCCGAGTCTGACTTGCATGTTGGAGAAGAAGACCCACAACACTAACATAAATCTCTTCCTTTTCTTTGTTATCTTCCTTGTTATCAAATGATGATCCAAAACAAGGAAAACAACCCACAATAATTCAAGCACTTGCAACAATACCTCATTCACCAAATTCAACAATCATACACTTTTCATGTAGAATTCCCAACAAAGTCTGGAACTTTACACTTTGATGATACACGGAGGACAAATATTTGCTGGGTTTGGTTTATAAACGTGTTACGAAGTAGATCAATGAATTCAAGAAGGAAAGTTTTTTGGTGTTAAAAAAAAATGAGAAAAAAGGAAAGTAAAGAAAAATAAAAAGGCCAAAAAGGAAAGACAAATTTGAATTGTAATTTTGGCTCTATAGTAGTATAAACTTTAAGAGAAGTTATATGATTTCGTCATTATTTTAACTGGGCCGATCTCATTATTATTCAACAATTCACGACGTATCTATCTATGATCAAACCATAATTAATATTTTAAATACTATATTTATCTTAATGATTAAGTAGTTGATTAAATGATCCTGTTGATGAGACCATAGAAGAAAGCTTGGGACTTTCATTTATTGACTTAAGGTAAGTTTTAATTAGTTAGATTAAGGGTTTTTTTTTAATTTGGTGAAGAAAAAATGTGCCAAGAGGAATAAAAAATTTCAATATGGATAAAAAAATAATTTTTTAATCAACTTTGCTAATCATGTCAACTTTTGGTCGGAAAGCCAGCTTTTAGTCGGAAAGGAGGTCGAAACTCAAGCAAAGATATTTTAGATGAAACCTTTAAAAATTTAGGTATTTTTATAATATGAAATTTTTTTAGGTATATTTTTATTAAAAATAAAAAAATTTAGATATTGTGAATGAAGCTTACCCTAATTTTTTCCATGATCAAGTCTTTTACGATATGTTTGAATGGTCTTTTTTATTGATATTTATATCGGTATTTGTATCTATCTATATCAAATATGTTTCGTACCAATATCTAATATGTTTGAAAATGAGCGCATACTCCTCTAATAATAGAATAGACAGTTTCTTTCATAGATTTATAAAGATCTATTTCTTGTCACAATGGTCAGATCAAATACAGGTCAGCGATCGGCCAAAAAAAAAAAAAAAAATACAGGTCAACGACTGTTGGATGGTCGTAGTAAATCTCTCCATTAATTTTTGAAGACAAACAAGACACTGGCCCGGTTACACTTGCAATATCTTTATGTTTGAAAAGTTAACCAAGAGATGAAAATTTAGATAAGTCCTTCTAAACAATTATCTTTAGTAATACCTTTTATTTATATTATAATATTAACAAGTGTTTAGATATGTGATTTTAAAATTATTTATATGATCTTTTTTTATCGTTAACCTAAAATAAATAGTATTATCGTTAAAGATAGTGTTATAATCCTATCCATTTTTTTTACTCAACGGAGAAAAATAAATAGGTCCTTATTGATGAATGTACCAAAGATATCACGGTTCCCGAGTTAAAGACTTTATGGAGGTACTTAAATTAGACATATGAGTTATGAGTGGCATCAGTAGAGGAATTGTTCGTGGTATGGGTTGTCTTTGAAGGCAACTCTAGCCTCTTGTAAACAAACTGGTTAGGAGTTGATACCGCTCCATTGATGAGGTCAAGATAGACCGAAATCAGCTGATATAATTGGACCTCTCAGACATATGGAGAATCGTGGCAAAGCTAAAAGGACGCTCTTATGAAAATGTTGGGTTCGGAATATATTTAGAAAATCAGATAAGATAAAGTTGGCTCACCATTCAGATTAGCAACAAACGATGATATGACGAATGGTTAAGCGCCACATGGAAACTCTTTGAGAGGTAAATCCCTCGTCCTATGACAAAAGGCATCCTTTTTGTTTCTTTTTTCACCCTGGAGGAATCATTGGATGTAGAAAGTCTTGTCTACTGGACTTCTTACAGATATGAGAATAGCAATTATCTTATGGGCCGTCTTGCTCTTACCTTCTGGCCTGGGGCTCCCACGAGTGGCACCATAATGGCAGCCAAAATTAAAATTTTTGCTCAAGGTAAGTATGAGAAAAATGCCTATTAATTCTAATCTTTGAAGAGAGACAATGAAGACCGGATATCTCACCGTAGGATTTTTGCCGGTTATTTGAGCTTGTGGAGATGGGAGCCTCACTAATTCTACTAGCACCCTATAAACAGCATTTAGGGAAAAAAATAAATGTAAATAAATTGGGATTTCGGAATATACCGATTAAATTGTCGCCTCTATCTATCAGATCCTGGGTAAATTTTTGCAATGTACCTTTATTAATGAAGCATATGAGGAATGGAAATGGATCTTGCAGACTAATAGGCTGATGTCACCCACTTATCTAAAACGATTAATCATTATTTTGAGTGTTCATTCTCCAAAATACTTAGGAGAACACAACAGAGTTGACTAGTAAGCCAATGACGACAATAAAACAAATGAGCTAGGTGCTCAATCTCTTAAAAGAGACATAGAACTCTTCTATCTTATGCTTAAACTGGTTTCCGATTTAAAGGAGCAGAACAATGAATATGCACAGCATCACGTTTCTAAACTTCATCATGTCTCACGTTTCCGAGGTTTCAGAGTGAAGAATCCAATTCAAAGAAACTGGTGAAGAAGAATTAATCTCCAATTGTTTTGTTAACTTAATCCTCCATCGTATACATAGATTAAGTAGAGTAATAGCATCATATGTGGTCTCAAAAGTAATAAAGGTTGTCCAAAAACATACCAACAACAGCACAAGGTAATTTCATTCCCGGAAATAAGGCAGCGAACTTCCGTTTGTGCTAGTCTCTAATAGTAGTCCTAAGGATAAAGTTACCAAGAAGATGCTCACTCTAATATCCTCAGGTATTGTAATTCCAAATCTTACACAAGCTAAAACAGTGTTCCTTTCTAAGGCAGTATGAGCTCAGAAACACATGGCTGATCTTATAGAACATGAAGCTGGATCACACATTACAACAGTTTGCAGTCCTCGGAATCATAACAGGTTACAATTTTCATCACCGAAATGACTGTACAGATAAACTTATTTTCTTCGATCAGCCCATATTTTCTCTGCGGCGCACATATCGGGTTCTGTCATTGTATCTGGGCCTGTCCTTTGCTCTCTGAGGTTGAGGCTCCACTCTCCTTTGCCTCTCAGGTGGTCTTTGGACAATCTCCCCATTCACAAACAGCTCAGCTGCAGAAATGAAAGCACAATATTGTTAATATACTACATGAAAAATTTCATCTGACAACTGTAGCCAGTAGGACTACCAAGCATTCAAGATGTACATTAGATAAAAATTATAAAGCATGATCGAATATCGACAGGGGAATGTAGATGTATCAAAAAATAAATAAATAAATACAATTGCCAATAAAATTATAACGGCACAATATTGGATGTTCGGTATTGCTTGTACATCATCAGAGGAAAATGTTCCATCTCCAATGATTCTGCAACTCAATGCACATACAGAAGCCCAGAACAGGTAAGGAGAGAATTTAATATGAGTCCATTAGCATTCAAAGCTAGACATTGCAGTAAGACTACTAGCTTTGCCAGATGGACTGGTGATCAACTTGCTCAAATAAAAGGTTCATATCTTTTAAGAAGTTTAGCAAACTTTGAAAAAGGTTGAACTCAAATTGAGAAGAGGAAATACGAAGTGACTCAAACTAATGATAAGAGAGAGCAATCTAAACCATTGAAAAAAAAAAGGATTTTATGAAGTTCAAATAGATGTTTCATTCTCCACCGATCTGCAGCCCATCAAATATTGGCAACTCAGAACAGTTAAGAGGGACATTTGATTTTAAGTCCATTATCATTCAAAGCTAAACATTGTACAGAGACTATCCAGCTTTGCCAAGATGGACTGTTACACATAAACATACAATCCTGAGATAAAGCACTCTAATGCTGAGAAGAAGCAATCTAAACCATATAGAAAAGAGTCAAAAGACAGAGCATTTTGTCAAGTTCAAGTAAATGTTTCATCTCCACTGATCTGCAGCTCCATCAAATATTGGCAACGCAGAACAGTTAAAGAGAGACATTTGCTTTCAGTCCATTAGCATTCAAAACTAAACATTGTCCAGGGACTATCCAGCTTTGCCAAGATGGACTTGTGCACATGATCATGCAATTCCTGAGTTCTCAGGCAGATGAACATAAAAAGTTCATGCTAAGAAGAAGCAATCCTGACTTCCTGAGGGAAAGCACTCTAATGCTAAGAGAAAGCAATCTAAACCATACAGAAAGACAGCATTTTGTCAAGTTTGAGTAAATGTTTCATCTCCGCTGATCCACAGCTCCATCAAATATTGGCAACGCAAAACAGTTAAGAAAGACATTTGCTTTCAGTCCATTAGCATTCAAAACTTAAAATTGTTCAGAGACTATCCAGCTTTACCAAGAGGGCCTTGTACACATGCTTGTGCAATTCCTGAGTTCTCAGGCAGATAAACATAAAAAATTCATGCTAAGCAGAAGCTGAGAGAAAGAACTCTAATGCTAAGAAAAAGCAACCCAAACCATATAGAAAACACAAAGCATTTTGTCAAGTCCGAGTAAATGTTCCATCTCTACTGATCTGCAGCTCCATCAAATATTGGCAACGCAGAACAGTTAAGAGAGACATTTAGTTTCAGTCCATTAGCATTCAAAACTAAACATTGTCCAAAGACTATCCAGCTTTGCCAAGATGGACTTGTACAGATGCTCATGCAATTCCTGAGTTTCTCAGGCAGATGAACATAGAAAGTTTGTGCTAAGAAGAAGCTGAGAGAAAGCACTATAATGCTAAGAAAAAGCAATCTAAACCATGTAGAAAAGACAAAGCACTCCGTCAAGTTCGAGTCAATGTTTCATCTCCACTGATCTGCAGCTCCATCAAATATTGGCAACACAGAACAATTAAGAGAGACATTTGCTTTCTCCATTAGCATTCAAAACTAAACATTGTCCAGAGACTATCCAGCTTTGCCAAGATGGACTTGTACACATGCCAGTGCAATTCCTGAGTTCTCAGGCAGATGAACATAAAAAATTCATACTACATATCAAGTTTCAAGTTTCAGGTTTCATTGACTTTGCACTCAATTAGTTGCACAAGACTTCAATACAGGAACGAGCTTGTGGGAGGCTATGAATTCATATATTAATCTTTGGATAAAGATAAGCTTAAAGCAGAGCGGTGCAATCCAGAATTTATGCATTAAGGTCGTGCAATTGACGGATCAACAGGATGAAAGAAGAAAATATACATCAAAGCCACATATAGCAAATGAGACTTACCCCCATAATCCTTGTATTCAGGGTCAACATAGGAATCAGGAAGCACAAACAGAACACCTTCCAACCCTGTTGATGAAATGCCACACATGACACCCAATAACTACCATAAGTCAGTAAAGATAATAACGGAAAAAAAAGGGGCTAAGCATAAACTCCAGACTGACCTTCAAGCTTGTTTGAGGTTTCCTCGTCAATTTCACAGCCAAATCCAAAATATCTCTCACAAGAAACATTATAGATCTTTTTCTTAGCTTCTTCTTCACTGCGATAAAAACACAAGAATTAGCATAATATCATTTTATTAATTAATATAATGTATCATTTAACCAAAAAAAATTAATATAATGTATCTTCATTCAATACCAAATCCCGCTGTGCAACCAAAAACGCTAGAAAACCTTCAAAACTTACAATAATATCTCCAAGACCTAGCCTTTCTTTATCATTTCTACTAAAAACACAACCCAAATCTGCATAAAATTCTTGCCCATGCGAAACCCATTTTCATTTAAGGTCTGAATATAATAATCGACAAAAACCCCAATTACCAACAGCTTAAGCTAAAGTTTGAATATAACAATAGCAAAAATCTAACTAACACAAAATCTTGGTCGTCAGTTCAACTTCAGTTAGGGTTTCAAAATGACAGTCGTAAAGAAGATGTAACTAACTTAAAACACTAATTACCTGCCGACAACTTTAGCTAGGGTTTTGATATAGCAATCAATCATCTGCTCCTTCGTAGCACCTTCACCGCCGGGCTTATCCATGACTATGAGCCAATGCTGATAATCGCAGCCTGGAAACAGCGGCGCCATTTCCGTAGGAGGCCGGTCGCTGAAGTTCGATCCTGAATTCAGTGGTGAGTAAGCCGAGTTACCGGACCGGTTGACACGGCACCGGATTGGCGCAAACCGAAACCTGAGCGCCGTGGAAGCAGCAGCGACGGAGCGGGAAAGATGGGGGAGAGAGCGGCGAAGGAAGAGGAGAGAAGGAGGCGAAGGAGGAGTTGTGATGGAGGCAGGGGCAGTGGAAAGGAACCGGATAGTGCGGTGGTGGTGGCGCGTTGCGGCGGAGGCCACAGCACGAGCTAGGGTTAGAGCCATAGCGAACAAGTGAGGAGGATAGAAGTGCAAATGAGGGATAGAGAGGGTTTAAGGAACGCAAGTTGAAAAGGTGGGGAGAACTATTCAGATATTTACAACGACTCTCTTTGATATGGGTTTTTGGGTTTTTTAGTTTGGGCTTTTAGGGCTTTTAGATTTTCACCAATTCGCTTTTATTCGTTGTAATAATTTAACAATATGCAAGAAAAGTTTCAGTTTAATTCTGCTATATATATATATATATATATATATATATATTTTATAATTCACACATTTTTAGCATATAATTTTAGATAATTTAACAATCTCTCTAATATTATTATTTGTTCATCTTTTTCAAGAAAACAAAATCTTATCACTCCAATTATTCATTTATCATTCTTACTTTTTTGTCTCTTATTTTTTATTTTTTTATTTTCCATTTTATCTCTTTTAAGACAATATAATTTAAGCTAAAATCTATTTATACGTTTCACATTTTTATCATATTTTTATATGGTAATTAATCATTCTCTTTAATATTATTATTTGTTTATTACATATCTATATTTATATCTGTTTATATAATTTAAGATATAACTCATTTATTCGTCGCACATTTTTAACATATAGTTTTATAGGATAATTTATCAATATCTCTAATATTATAATTTGTTTATTTTTAATTAGGAAAATAAAATTGTCACTCTAACTATCATTATATCCTTCTCACTTGCCCTCTCTCATTTTTTTAATTTTACTTGTGTAACCCCTAGATTTTTTCGATAATATTAGCAAACCCTAAGAACCGAAGTTGAAACGAAACCCTAAATTAACCTAGTTATGTTAGTCTAGTGAATCTAGATCCGGCAATCCCGTGTTCTTAAACCCTAGAAAAACGAAATTGAAATAATTGTGGAATGGTTCGTAATAACATAGGGAAGCCTAAAAATATCAGATTCGAATTTTTCTAGTGTCCTTCGGATCCGATCGGGATCAGTTTTCGAAAACCGTGCCCCGAGCACCGGATAGCAAAAATATTCCGACAACACCAGATTCGTAAAAATATAAGGTTTTCAAAAATATCAGTTTTAGAATTTTTCGGTATCTAAAAATAACAGATATAGGCTTTTACGCGTATTTTCTTTACTACCGGTATTTTAATTGTCTAGTCTACTATTCATAGTACTTTTCTACTATTCATTACTATTCACCTATCTCTACTTTTTCTTACACTCTATTCTTACACTACCATACCTATATCTTACAATTTACCTTCCCCATACAACTTTAATCACATCACACTTTACACATTACTTCTTTTTATTACAAAACAACAAAATTAATCAATTTTTCTCTTCCCCCAAGCTCTTGCCGTCCACTCTCTCTCCCTCTTCCTCTCAAATTGTTTTCTTTTCCAATTTATTTTATTACATCTAATTTCCACTCCAAAAATCTATAAATACCCCCTTCCTCTTCCATTCTTTCACACAACAAAAATTCATACTAAAACTCTCTCAAAATCACTCCACAAAATTCCTCTCCCAACATCTCTCTCAAGTTCTCTCTTTTCTTTTAGGAAATCCATTCCCACATAATACTACAACCCATTCTTTTCTTCTTCAACCAACACATAAACTTTAGGTAAAAGTTTTTCATATTCTCTCATCATGTTCATATAACTTAACATGAGTTTAGTGTATGTTTCTTAGGCTCATTGAGTTAAAGAAGCAACAATTTATTCATGTTTTGTTTTTGTTCATGTTCTTATTTTCTTTATGTTACTATTATGTTGATATTGTTATTATTTGTATATCCTATATATATATATATATATGTTTATTTAGAGCATATAAGCTCACTTGTTATTTATTTATTTCAAGTCTTGCAATTTATTTAATTTCAAGTTGTTCTTAAGACTAGTCTCTCTAGTCTTAGACTTGTCCATATCAAGTCAAAACAATTTTATTTCCTTGCTTTTCTTTTCTTTTAAGGACTAGTCTATTCTTAGTCCCGGGATTCCTTGATGAAGCTAAGGTTCCCAATACTTGACTTTACCTTTATGCTCTTATTTATTTTATTTATGTTGTTTTTGTATTTTTCATGGTTACATATTCTCATTCATACATGAATATGTTGTTATTGTCTCAATCATAATAGAATGAGTTTTCTCCAAAAATAAGAATAAGAACTCTTCATAAAAATAAATTTTGTCACATAAGAAGTTATTTTCCTTAAAGATTTGAAATTCATCTTAAAACAAATATTCTTCTAAAGTTAGATAAGCTAGCTCAAGTTTTAGTAATAATATATGGTTTTCACCAAGAAATACATAAAGTAAAGTTATTCTCTTTTCAAATAAATAAGAAAGTTTCTTTAGACTTAAACAAAGGATTTCTTAGATTCAATTGTCAAATTTTCCCACCCACTAAAGTCTAAATAAGTTTTTCAAAATTTACTTATAAGATGATTTCTTTTAAAAGTGGATATAACCATGAAGTATTTAGAAAGAGTATGTTTTTCAAAACATTAGAAATAAGGAAATAGAAATTTGAAAGAGATTAAATCCACTTTTATTTAAGAAATGGAGTTAAAAGGAGGAGATATTACTTTTAGTAAAATAAGAAATTTCTTAACAAAACTAATTTCTTTACAAAAATTAAGCTTATCTCACTTTCAAAGCATATTGTATTACTAAATATTGTTGAGACAACACTACTAAATTCATGCATATGGTTTGAGTATATACGTATTCAAGGGTTTTTCAACCATACAATATATCTATATTTTGTACAAAAGCCCTTGAGTGAATAAAGTTTGAAAACTCTAGTTTTGAAGTTTGGAAAATTCGTATCAAATCTGTACGCTACTATTCCGAGACCTAAATAACTTCTTTTGATGAAATAACCTTAGAAATAGATAGATCTTTTCGAGTAGGTAGAAATCGGTATATAATATGCGAAATTCCGAGTTAAAATGAGCAAGTTATGGCCATTTTAAATTGGAATTTCCATTCCATACGATTTTACAATTCTTTAAGATAGAAGTATAGAACTTGAATAGATCTTGGATGAAATACTCATGTTGGGTATTTCTTTTGTTTAGGTGTCGAGGATCACGATCTTGTCTTCCCCGAGGATTACTTCGACTCCTAGAGCGCTATGGACGAGTGAGTTTCCTTTACGCTTATGTATTCGCGCATGTGCTTGTAGAATAGAGCACTAGATGTAGGAAAAGATAAAATTGATATGCATGTGGGATATTATGGGAATTATGTATGTGATTCGTTGTGTGCGATCAATGAACGATAAGTATATCGGAACCCGATTTGTGATTGATATAAATGTTTCCATGTATGTATTGTTATGTGTGCAAATATTGTTTGATCGCTTTAAATGATTTAATGCCATATTGAAATCCCCATATAATAAATTGCTCATGCATATCACTTAGATATCATTTCGAAGTTTTGCTACTACTCCTCAGCGTGGGACCGGAAAGGTAAGCTGCCTAGCTACATCTTGAGGGTTAGGACGTACGGGGAATACGGCCTCAAGGTGTAGCCGAGCCGGATCGATCGCTTTGGGCATGGAAGGCCCGGGGACTAGTAGTACGGTTCGTTGGAACCCCAAGACGCGCGCAAACTTGAGGAGGTTGTTCGGGACCCAGTTCAAAGCATTCCCTAACCACCGATGGAGGGGTAAATCCATCAAACATACGAAACCGGATAGTCGTATGTAATGTTTGATCATATGGTTGTTGCATTCATATGCTTGATTAATAAACTTGTTTGATTGTTGTTATGAGTACTATTGCGTAAGGAATATCTCACTAAGCTAGTCATGCTTATACTCCTATAGACTTTTGATATTGCAGGATTATCTTTTGCACCCGAGACCACCTTGATTTCCCGGGTAGAATCCTTATTTTGAGAAGCTTTTGGAGGCAATCTATTTTGAAGTTATAGAGTAGATTTCTTCTAAAATCTTCTAGCTTTAGTTATGTTATATTAGAACCATGTTATTATGAATTATCGGGGGAATGCCCCTTAGAAGCTGTAAGACTTTTATTTCAATGAAATATATTAAGTGTTATTTTGCATGTTCCGCTGCCAATGTCTTAAAATGCATTACTCCACCGGTCTCCCTTTGTTGTGAATGTACGCCTTGTACCGATATGGAAGCTTTCGAGTGACTGAGGTAGTCATTCTTAAGTTTTAATATTGCGTACGGCGGGCTGTCACGTTTAGGGTACCCGCTGGGGCGTGACAGTTTAAGTTGGTATCAGAGCATCAAGATTAGGGAAAGAAACAGTAAGTTAGAAATAGAAGTCTTAAGAATAGGATAAGTTTAAGATTAAGCCATAAGAGTTTTAGGAAGAATCCTAGAATTATAGGAAGTGGGGATTTATGGGAAACACATGTTCTATGACCATACCTAAGATATGTAAGTGGCCCTAGGACTAGTTTATACCCTTAAGAAGAATAGGAGGATTTCCAAACCGTTTTAAGCTTAAGAAAACACAACCCTTGTAAGTAGTTACTAAAAGATAGATAACTTGCTTTCTGAAAACAAAAGGAAAATACGTTTACGTAAAAGACTATACAACCAACCTTAGGTAACGCCGGAAACGAGTCACGCAGACGCCATCAACGGATCGAAGGTGACAAGAAGGTGAAACCAACCCCAGATTCCTCAAGTCTCAACAAAAGGATCGAGAACAGAAGTAAGGAGCCATGATGAGAAGAAGACGTCGTATTCACCCAAGACGCAACGCCTTAGTATTAAATCGCAACTAATCAAAAGATGTAGTTAAGTTTTAACAAATAAAAGTAACCTAATGATTTCTTGATAATGAGATTCCTTTGTTTTAGTTTTATTATATTACTCTTTTTGTGATTAACATGCATGATTTTGATTTCTTACTTTGTAATTTCTTTGAATTGTATTTGAATTTCATAATTTCTTATTAAACTCCTATCAATCCTATTTTGTCAATTTATTTCCTTAAGTTTTGTACCTTGATTTAAATTTCTAGTCTTTATATTTGAGATTTCCGTGATTTCGTAAACGTTAGTATGGAGCGTAATAGAAACTAAAATCTAAACGATTAAACAGCCGTCCAAGAAGACGTAGGAATAGAGAACAAAGAGATTCCAACAACGTACCAGCTGAACGAGGAGTACCCGCGTAACCA
Source organism: Combretum micranthum (assembly GCA_024138025.1). Lineage (NCBI taxonomy): Eukaryota > Viridiplantae > Streptophyta > Magnoliopsida > Myrtales > Combretaceae > Combretum > Combretum micranthum. The sequence goes on along the minus strand of JAMXBD010003165.1, from coordinate 62,080 downwards.
ACCGAGAATAACCCTGCTCCTGCTCCGAACCAGCAAAACGACTTTGCAGCTGCCATTGGACAGATGAACCAGTTATTAGCTATTTTGATTCAGCAACAAAATCAAAATAACCCAGCTCCTGCTCCACCTCAGAATGCTCCTGAAGCTACGGTAGAAGCACCCGGCGAACAGTCACATGCTGCACCATTTCCACCACCACCACCGCCAAGATCACATCAAAACTTGCTCGCCAATTTCATCAAAAGTAATACCTACTTTGATGGAACCTTCGGAAAACCAGCTGAGGCCGAAGATTGGTTGGCCCAGATTGAGAGATCGTTTGATGGTTATGAAGTACCCCACCACTAAGAGTCAGTTTTGGGACATTCATGTTGAAGTTCAATGCTCGCATATGGTGGGAATCGAAGAAGCGAGAATTGCCTGCTCCAGTTACGTGGGATATGTTTCGAGAAGAGTTCTTGGAGAACTACTTTCCAGGGAGCCTTAGAGTTCGGTACAGTGCTGAGTTCTTAATATTACTCAGAAGGGAGAACCATCGAGCAGTACGAAACCGAATTCAGTCGCTTGTTGCAGTATGCTCCTGATCCTATAAGCACAGCGAGGAGTAAAGAGACAAGTTTTCTTGAATGGGTTAGATGAAGACCTAAAGATTCGTTGGTGGAATTTGATGTTAGAAGTTTTAAGGGGCTAGTGGAAAAGGCTAGAATTATTGAAGAAGCCAAAAAGATGAAAACAAAAGCTCCGGAGAAGAAATGTTTGTGTTCGGAAGGAAGCCATATGAAGGACCAAGTTCTGGGTTCAAAAATAAGAGGTTTAAGACCTTTGGAAGTTTCAAAGGAAGTGGAAGCAATCAGAGGGAGGTGACCAAGGTAGATGTCACATGCTGGAAATGCCGAGGGAAGCATTATCCAAAGTCCTGCCCACAATTGCAAAACAAGTGCTTCTTTTGTGGCAGCCCGATCATAAAATCTTGGAGTGTCCCAAGAAGAACACCAGTGTCTGCTATGTGTGCAAGCAGCCAGGGCACTTTGCAAATGAATGCCCAAAGAGGAAAAATGCTCTTGTGAGGTCATCCAACACCTCGGGAGGATCCGCCCTTGTCAGAACCAACAATGGCAATGGAAATGGGAACCGCTCTGGCACCTCGATGCATGGAATGAGAGTTACAACCTGGAGGGCCAGTGGATGTGCGAGGAAGCAGATGATGAGGAGGAAGGATGAGTTTGCTGCCTTGGAGGAGACGAAGGCTATGATCATGGACTCGTTGCAGGTTAGCCTTAACCTTAAGCTTTCGTTTTGTTTATAGTATCTTTTTACGCTATTAATCTGTCGCAATAGAATCCCTATACCTCTTTAGCCTAAAGCTTTAGAAAAGTTAGATAAGTATAGTATGGTTAGTAACTAGTGCGTGTTAAACGCAGGAAGTATACGAGTAGCTAACGAGACCGCTTACGCCTTGTTTGATACCGGAGCCACCCATTCGTTTATCACCCCCAACCTTGCTAAGAAGAGTGGATTACCTATAGTCACCACCGCTACCAGCTTCAAGATAAAGACACCCACGGGTAGTCGTAACCACCCAAGAGATGTTGAAGGAATGCCCTTTAGAGATCCAAGGTCACCATACGACAAGTGATTTGATCGTGTTGGAGATGAATAAGTATGAAGTAATTCTTGGAATGAGTTGGTTGACCCATGTTAAAGCCACGGTAGATTGTCGAGGAAGAAGGTGAATTTTAAGGATGTAATGGGAAGGATATTGAGTTTAAAGGAGAATCCACGGTCGTAAGGAGGCAAGGATTAAGTTCGCTTGAGTTGGTGACGGATGAGAGGAGATTGACCAACAAATCAATGCTATAGAAGAAGAAGGTGAAGACCAAAGGTGGAGGATATACCCATAGTCAATGAGTTTCCTGACGTTTTTCCTAAGGAATTACCTGGATTGCCACCAAAGAGGGAGATCGATTTTGAGATTAGCTTGATGCCAAATACCGAGCCGATATCAAAAGCTCCATACCGCATGGCACCGGTAGAGTTGAAGGAACTCAAGAAGCAATTACAAGAGCTTCTGGATCAAGGATTTATACGCCCAAGTGTATCACCATGGGGAGCACCAGTTTTGTTCGTTAAGAAGAAGGATGGATCCATGAGGTTATGTGTCGATTACCGGGAGTTGAATAAGGTTACAATCAAGAATAAGTATCCATTGCCCCGGATTGATGATCTCTTTGATCAGTTGCAAGGAGCAAGCGTGTTTTCACGCATCGACTTGAGATCTGGATACCATCAGTTAAGAGTAAGGCCGGAGGATGTACCAATTGTGGTTTGGAGACCAAAGAAGACTGCTTTTCGAACTCGATATGGACATTATGAGTTCTTAGTGATGTCTTTTGGATTGACAAATGCACCTGCCGCTTTCATGGACTTGATGAATCGAATCTATAAGCCCTTTGGATAAGTGCGTTATAGTTTTCATCGACGACATTTTGGTCTACTCAACCACACGAGAGGAACATGAGGAACACCTCCGTATGGCGCTTCGGACGTTAGAGAACATAAGTTGTATGCCAAATTGTCAAAGTGTGACTTTTGGTTGGATAAGATTCCTTTTTAGGACATGTTGTTTCAGGAAGTGGCATATCGGTTGATCCCTGAAAAGATTAAGGCAGTGATGGAGTGGAAGCAACCAAAGACGGTAACGGAAGTAGAAGCTTTCTTGGACTAGCTGGCTATTATCGAAAGTTTGTAAAGAATTTCTCGACTATAGCCAAGCCATTAACACAACTTACTCAAAAGAATGAGAAGTTCATTGGACCGATAAAAGAGAAAGGAGTTTTCAAGAGCTCAAGCAAAAGCTTGTATCCGCACCGATACTCGTTTTGCCAAACCCTGAGAAGCCTTACACGGTGCATAGCGATGCATCAAGAAATGGTCTTGGATGTGTGCTAATGCAAGAAGGAAAAGTGATTGCTTATGCTTCGCGACAGTTGAGACCACACGAGCAAAATTATCCGACGCATGACTTGGAGCTAGCTGCCGTTGTTTTCGCACTCAAGATATGGAGGCACACTTGTATGGACAAAGATGCGAAATATATACGGATCACAAAAGCCTCAAGTATCTATTCACTCAGAAGGAGTTGAATATGAGACAACGGAGATGGTTGAGCTTATAAAGGACTATGATCTTGGAATCAACTATTGTCCAGGAAAAGTTAATGCCGTCGCGGATGCCTTAAGTCGGAAGAATCATGAGGAAGTTGCCGCTTTGTTGACTGACCAAAAGGAGTTGGTAAGAGAATTCGAAAGGCTAAGTATTGAATTCATTGGAGAGATGTGGAGGTGGAAATATCTAGCTTGGTATGGAACCAACCCTTGTGGAACGATTAAAGAGCTCAACGATATGATGAAGTCATACAAAGGATCAAACGGGAAGTACAAGCGGAGAAGTATATGATTTCACCGTAGATGACGAGGATGTAGTGAGGATGAAGGGAAGGTTATGTGTGCCGATGATGAGGATATGAGAAAGGAAATCATGAGTGAAGCTCATAACTCAGGATACACAGTACATCCGGGAGGAACTAAGATGTATCAAGATCTTAAGAGCCACTTTTGGTGGAATGGAATGAAACGGGATGTAGCTGATTTGTGATGAAGTGCCCAACTTGCCAACAAGTAAAGGTGGAACATCAAAGGCCAGGAGGATTGCTAAAGCCTTTGCCGATACCTGAGTGGAAGTGGGATCAAATCTCGATGGATTTCGTGTGTGGACTACCAAGGACATCGGTAGGATATGATGCCATATGGGTCGTGGTAGATCGCTTGACTAAATCGGCTCATTTCATACCAATCAACATGACGTACTCAATGGACAAGCTAGCCAAGCTTACATAAGAAATAGTACGTTACATGGAGTACCTGCGGAATTGTGTCAGACCGAGATCCCAGATTCGTGTCTAAGTTTTGGACAAGTTTACAAAAGTGTATGGGGACAAAGTTGCACTTTAGCACAGCTTATCACCCCCAAACCGATGGACAATCGGAACGACGATCCAAACCTTGGAAGACATGTTGCGTGCCTGTGTTATGGAATTTAAAGGAAGCTGGGATGCTCATTTGCCGCTCATAGAGTTTGCCTACAACAACAGCTATCACTCGACCATACAAATGCCGCCATATGAAGCTTTGTACGGACGACGTGTAGATCGCCTCTGTTTTGGGATGATGTAGAAAAGCTTGCTATTGGACCGGATTTGGTACAGATGCAGCAGACAAAGTGAGAATAATCCGACAGCGAATGAAAGAGGCCCAAGATAGACAGAAAAGTGGGCAGATATGAAAAGGCGAGTTCTCGAATTTCAAGTAGGAGACCATGTGTACTTAAAGATAAATCCAATCAAGAGTATACATCGTACGCTCACAAGGAAAGTTGAGCCCACGGTACATTGGACCTTTTGAAGTGCTTGAACGAGTGGGAGATCTAGCTATCGCCTAGCCTTGCCGCCAAACCTGTCAGGTGTACATAACGTGTTTCATGTATCAGTCTTGCGCAAGCATGTAGCGGATCCAGAACGAGTAGTAGAGTTGGAGCCAGTGTTGCTAAAGGAGAACCTCACTTATGAGGAACACCCGTACAGATTTTGGATAGAAAAGTCCAAAAGCTTCGGAACAAGAGATCAAATATGTCAAAGTCCTCTGGAGGAATCACACCCATGAGGAGGCAACTTGGGAAGCCGAGGATGAGATCCGACGCAAATATCCGAATCTTTTCGAGGAATCAGGTACGATAGCAAGTTTTGAGGACAAAACTTTCTTTAAGGAGGGTAGGTTGTAAGCCCCTAGATTTTTCGATAATATTAGCAAACCCTAAGAACCGGAAGTTGAAACGAAACCCTAAAATTAACCTAGTTTATGTTGTCTAGTGAATCTAGATCCGGCACTCCCGTGTTCTTAAACCCTAGAAAACGAAATTGAAATAATTGTGGAAAACGGTTCGTAATAATATAGGGAAGCCTAAAAATATCAGATTCGAATTTTTCTAGTGTCCTTCGGATCCGATCGGGATCAGTTTTCGAAAACCGTGCCCCGGAGTACCGGATAGCAAAAATATTCCGACAACACCAAAAGATTCGTAAAAATATAAGGTTTTCAAAAATATCAGTTTTAGAATTTTTCGGTATCTAAAAATAACAGATATAGGCCTTTTACGCGTATTTTCTTTACTACCGGTATTTTAATTGTCTAGTCTACTATTCATAGTACTTTTCTACTATTCATTACTATTCACCTATCTCTACTTTTTCTTACACTCTATTCTTACACTCTACCATACCTATATCTTACAATTTACCTTCCCCATACAACTTTAATCACATCACACTTTACACATTACTTCTTTTTATTACAAAACAACAAAATTAATCAATTTTTCTCTTCCCCCTAAGCTCTTGCCGTCCACTCTCTCTCTCCTCTTCCTCTCAAATTGTTTTCTTTTCCAATTTATTTTATTACATCTAATTTCCACTCCAAAAATCTATAAATACCCCCTTCCTCTTCCATTCTTTCACACAACAAAAATTCATACTAAAACTCTCTCAAAATCACTCCACAAAATTCCTCTCCCAACATCTCTCTCAAGTTCTCTCTTTTCTTTAGGAAATCCATTCCCACATAATACTACAACCCATTCTTTTCTTCTTCAACCAACACATAAACTTTAGGTAAAAGTTTTTCATATTCTCTCATCATGTTCATATAACTTAACATGAGTTTAGTGTATGTTTCTTAGGCTCATTGAGTTAAAGAAGCAACAATTTATTCATGTTTTGTTTTTGTTCATGTTCTTATTTTCTTTATGTTACTATTATGTTGATATTGTTATTATTTGTATTATCCATATATATATATATATATGTTTATTTAGAGCATATAAGCTCACTTGTTATTTATTTATTTCAAGTCTTGCAATTTATTTAATTTCAAGTTGTTCTTAAGACTAGTCTCTCTAGTCTTAGACTTGTCCATATCAAGTCAAAACAATTTTATTTCCTTGCTTTTCTTTTCTTTTAAGGACTAGTCTATTCTTAGTCCCGGGATTCCTTGATGAAGCTAAGGTTCCCAATACTTGACTTTACCTTTATGCTCTTATTTATTTTATTTATGTTGTTTTTGTATTTTTCATGGTTACATATTCTCATTCATACATGAATATGTTGTTATTGTCTCAATCATAATAGGAATGAGTTTTCTCCAAAAATAAGAATAAGAACTCTTCATAAAAATAAATTTTGTCACATAAGAAGTTATTTTCCTTAAAGATTTGAAATTCATCTTAAAACAAATATTCTTCTAAAGTTAGATAAGCTAGCTCAAGTTTTAGTAATAATATATGGTTTTCACCAAGAAATACATAAAGTAAAGTTATTCTCTTTTCAAATAAATAAGAAAGTTTCTTTAGACTTAAACAAAGGATTTCTTAGATTCAATTGTCAAATTTTCCCACCTACACTAAAGTCTAAAATAAGTTTTTCCAAAATTTACTTATAAGATGATTTCTTTTAAAAGTGGATATAACCATGAAGTATTTAGAAAAGAGTATGTTTTTCAAAACATTAGAAATAAGGAAATAGAAATTTGAAAGAGATTAAATCCACTTTTATTTAAGAAATGGAGTTAAAAGGAGGAGATATTACTTTTAGTAAAATAAGAAATTTCAAAACTAATTTCTTTACAAAAATTAAGCTTATCTCACTTTCAAAGCATATTGTATTACTAGAATATTGTTGAGACAACACTACTAAATTCATGCATATGGTTTGAGCGTATATACGTATTCAAGGGGTTTTTCAACCATACAATATATCTATACTTTTGTACAAAAGCCCTTGAATGAATAAAGGTTTGAAAACTCTAGTTTTGAAGTTTGGAAAATTCGCACCAAATCTGTACGTTACTATTCCGAGACCTAAATAACTTCTTTTGATAAATATAACCTTAGAAATAGATAGATCTTTTCGAGTAAGTAGAAATCGGTATATAATATGCGAAATTCCGAGTTAAAATGAGCAAGTTATGGCTATTTTAAATTGGAATTTCCATTCCATACGATTTTACAAATTCTTTAAGATAGAAGTATAGAACTTGAATAGATCTTGGATGAAATACTCATGACGGGTATTTCTTTTGTTTAGGTGTCGAGGATCACGACCTTGTCTTCCCCGAGGATTACTTCGACTCCTAGAGCGCTATGGACGAGTGAGTTTCCTTTACGCTTATGTATTCGCGCATGTGCTTGTAGAATAGAGCACTAGATGTTAGGAAAAAGATAAAAATTGATATGCATGTGGGATATTATGGGAATTATGTATGTGATTCGTTGTGTGCGATCAATGAACGATAAGTATATCGGAACCCGATTTGTGATTGATATAAATGTTTCCATGTATGTATTGTTATGTGTGCAAATATTGTTTGATCGCTTTAAATGATTTAATGTCATATTGAAATCCTCATATAATAAATTGCTCATGCATATCACTTAGTATATCATTTCGAAGTTTTGCTACTACTCCTCAGCGTGGGACCGGAATGGTAAGCTGCCTAGCTACATCTTGAGGGTTAGGACGTACGGGGAATACGGCCTCAAGGTGTAGCCGAGCCGGATCGATCGCTTTGGGCATGGAAGGCCCGGGGACTAGTAGTACGGTTCGTTGGAACCCCAAGACGCGCGCAAACTTTAAGGAGGTTGTTCGGGACCCAGTTCAAAGCATTCCCTAACCACCGATGGAGGGGTAAATCCATCAAACATACGAAACCGGATAGTCGTATGTAATGTTTGATCATATGGTTGTTGCATTCATATGCTTGATTAATAAACTTGTTTGATTGTTGTTATGAGTACTATTGCGTAAGGAATATCTCACTAAGCTAGTCATGCTTATACTCCTATAGACTTTTGATATTGCAGGATTACCTTTTGCACCCGAGACCATCTTGATTTCCCGGGTAGAATCCTATTTTGAGAAGCTTTTGGAGGCAATCTATTTTGAAGTTATAGAGTAGATTTCTTCTAAAATCTTCTAGCTTTAGTTATGTTATATTTAGAACCATGTTATTATGATTATCGGGGAATGCCCCTTAGAAGCTGTAAGACTTTATTTCAATGAAATATATATTAAGTGTTATTTTGCATGTTCCGCTGCCAATGTCTTAAAATGCATTACTCCACCGGTCTCCCTTTGTTGTGAATGTACGCCTTGTACCGATATGGAAGCTTTCGAGTGACTGAGGTAGTCATTCTTAAGTTTTAATATTGCGTACGGCGGGCTGTCACGTTTAGGGTACCCGCTGGGGCGTGACAACTTGACTATCTATATTATTTAAGTTAAAAACCTTTCATTCGTTAAATATTTTTTATTAAAACATGACAATTGCTAGTTGCAACTTTAAAAAAAATGACTTCTCTTTTAAGTTTTCTTTTTAAGTAACAATTTAAAATTTGGGTTTTTCATACTTTTTGATTTGTGAGTAGGAGAAAAAAAAATAGCAAGGACATATTAGGAAAAAAGGGATCTAAAAAAAAAAGGAAAAGTGAGTGCAACATATATATATATATATATATATGTATGTATCTCAACAAATATATATATATTGAAACAAGATGTTTAAATATTTATGTTTTAAATCTTATTATATTGTGGTATGCAATTTTTTCACACATATAGCTTGTGCAAGCCTATTATCTAATGATAATATATAATTATATTTAATTTGTATGACTTAAAAGGATAGAGAACATTTTGTGTATGGGTTTTTTTAGTGTCTTTAATTTTTCTATCTATAAAAAATTATTCAAATTTCTTTTAGATTATTAGTGAAATAAAATACCGCATATTATTTATAACATTAGTTTCTATGTAAATAGTTGAATCTAACATAATTGTGAATCAATAATATTAAAGAAAGTTAAACTTATTTCTTTTTCCTATTGTGTTTGGTGCATTTATATTTGTCAATAATTTAAATTTTGAATCATTAATTCAAGGTGTCATTACATTTTCCATTCACAATAAGTTCTAATCTATTAATGTATATTTTCATAAGTAATTCAAATTTAAATTATTTATTTATGGTCTTATTATTTGTTACAAGTGGAGAGAGAAAAGTAAATATTCAATGAGATGAATATAAAATATAACTATTACACTTTAGTTTTTTTTTTTTTTTTTTGACATAGATGAAGCAGGATTCCCTTGATAATAATAAAAATAATCACAATGGCATAATATTTAGAACATTACAAAACCAATTAAATAGATTTGCTTTATGGTAGAAAATATTGATTTAGTCATTATTTATATGTTCTTTCTTTCCCTTCTTAATATTAATTTTTTTTCATGTTTCATTTTTTATATATTTTTCTTCATATGTGATATAAGTAGTGGTTTTACCATGTCCACATTCAACGAGATATATATTACTAGTACCTGCAGATAGGTGCCACAAAGTTTTTAATGTACAAATTAGTTGAAGTTATGCTGATAAATGTTTTAGTTATTCAATATTACTATGCAAATTTTTTGTTTCTTAACAATACTAAAAATGATAATGAAAAGAATGATAAATAAAGTTTTTTTTTTTAATCACAATTTGTTGCTTAGTTGTAAAAGATAAAGTTCTCTAAAGTAAAGGCAACTTCATAATGAATTTCTACATTTACCATGAAGTTTGCTTATCCGCATAGTTGATTCAAAGTTCTGATGATAAATGTTTTGCTTTATTCTAAATTATTTTGTAAAGTTTTGGTTTTTTATAAATCACTATAAATAATGATAAGAGACTAACAAATGTAACTATTTTATGAGAGATGTGATCTCTTTTCTTATATTTAAGTTTAAAAAAATAATAATCAAAACAAAGACAAAGGGATTGTGAAAAACAAATTTGGCCCCTCAAGAGATAAAAAAGGATTTTTCTCTTGGAATGAAAAAGATTAATGTTGGAAAAAGTTCTATGACTCGAGCTTCATCCTCTTTAATGGATCACAAGAAGATATTTTCTTCAAGATACAAAACTAGAGTATTTTACCAAAACATAGCATAATGAAATGAAACCTCAGTCAACGTAACAAGAATAAATATTGTGGCTACCATAAAGATGAAGAAATAGGACATAATACTAACGGTAATATTCTATTGGAATTCACTCTTTAGGAACCCCTCACTTGAGTGGCTTTTCAAGCTATTCCAAGTTAGTAAAGGCAAGAAGCCACGCTTGTTTCTAAAGGGAAAAAAAATAGATCATTCCCTTGCATTGACAAATGAAGATCTTGAAGATGTAAAATTCCCCTATCAAGATGCCCTGGTCATTTGAGCTAAGGTAACTAGATTTGATATAATGAAAGTTCTTATTGATATCGAAAGTAAAGCATATACAATTTTTGGTAATGCTTTTGATCAATTAAGAGATGATAGCATCCAAAAAAGGTTGAAGCCATATAAACACAAATTTTTTGGTTTCAACAACCAACCTATCAAAGATAGAGGAATCATTAATTTATACATGCGACTCAGCAATGATAAGCATTGAGCCAAGTACAATATAGTGTTCCTAGCAGTAGATCATTAGTCGTTATACTATATGATTTTAGACCGGCCATGCCTCTTCACATTCCGAAAAGGTTCCTTCTTCAATCTATTTGAAGGCTAAGTCCCTAACCCCCATTAGTGTAATCATTCACAAAGGAGGCCTAGAGTTATCTAGAAAACTCTATGTTAGAGCCTCAACAAAGGATAAGGTGTATTAAATCGACTCCCCACACAAAAAGTCAAATGAGCGAAATGGGGAAATAGCAAAACCAACTAAAGAGATTCAAGTCAGTAATACTACCAAATAAGCCGCTTAGATAGGCACATCATTCACCTTTAAATTAATGAAAGAGTTTATCACCTTTCTTAGAGGTAGTTGAGACATGTTTGCTTGTCTTTAGAGGACATGCCTAGGATTAACCATAGGTGCTTACTCATAAGCTTAGTATAGATTTAAAAGTTAAACTGGTATAGCAAAAGAGAAAGCACTTCACTGTTATTCAACAAGCTACCATTAACAAGGAGGTTCATAAATTATTAAAGGCCCAATTGATTAGAGAAGAAGAATACCCCACTCGGTTCACTAATGTGGTACTTGTTAGGAAAGTCAACGGAAAATGGCACATGTGCATCATTTATGCCAACCTCAATAAAGCTTGTGCTAAAGATTATTTTCTGTTTCCATGGATTGATTAGCTCGTAGGCTTAATGTCAAACCATGCCTTAGTTATATGGACACATTCTCTAGTTATTAATAGAAAGAGTGGAACCATTTGACCTTAGGAACACCAGAGCAAATTAAAAAAGGCTAGTTGCTTAAGTCTTTAAAGAGTAGATCGAACAAAATATGCTAGTTTATGTATATAATATGATACTCAAGAGTAAAGTGTTGGCAACCATTTCGACAATCTACGAGAAACATTCAACTAGCTTAAGACATATCAAATGAAACAAATTCTCATAAATGCATTTTCATAGTGTCTTTTGGAAAGTTCTTGGGATACATGGTCATCTAACGTGGAATTCAAGCTAACCTTGAGAATATTCGAGCAATCCACAACATGTAATCACTTAAGTCCATGAAAGAAATATAGAGACTCACTAGAAGGATAGCAACTCTAAAGAGATTTATGTCAAAAAGGATAGGTAGATGTGCTAAATCCTTTAAAATTTTTAAGAACCTAGTAGAATTTAAGTAGACAGATGAGTTTTAAGCCACCTTTACAAACCCAAAACCCGTCTAACAACTCCTCTAATCTTGTTAAAGCCTATTCTAGGAGAAGATTGGTTTTTATATTTAGCAGTTAGTAGCCAAGTGTTATCTTCTATCCTTGTTCATATTGAAGGAAAGGAGCATTAATCAATCTATTATGTAAGCCATATCCTTTAGAGACCAAAGGACAGGTACACGAAAGATGAAAAATTTGCTTTGGAATTCGTAATTTTCACAAGAAACCTTAAGCCGCATTTTGAAGCCCATTAGTGTTAATCCTGATAAACCAACTACTTAGAAGCATGCTTCGAGCAATAGGTGCCCATAGGCGCATGATGAAGCATGCATTTGAACTCATTGTTTACGAATTATAGTACAAGGCAAAAGATCCCATAAAGGCTCAAATTCTAGTTGACTTCATAATAGAATACATTGGATGGCCTTCTTGAGACACCAAAAGAGGGTGATAAGCTAGAGTGAACCCTCCATGTAAATGACTCATCAAATCATGAAGGTAGTGAAATTAAGTTAGTTATTTAAGGCCCATTCAGTGTTAAGATCTCTTTTTCCTTTATGTTCAACTTTGACAATAATGACGAATCCAGTTCCAAAGTATTGGTTGTTGGCTTTAGATTAGTTAAAGATGTTGGCATTGATAATCTTTTTTTTTTTTTTTTTTACTATAACTAATAGCCAATAGGTCAAAGGCAATTATGAAACCAATGGGCATATGGTGGTCAAATACCTTGAAGTCATTCGAGCCTTAACCTCAAAGTTCCCATTTTAAAGTATTTATCCTAAGAGCTGAAAATTGCGAGGTAGACAAGCTTTCTAGATTTGCTATAGTTAACGTTCTTTGACCTAGTCAAGGAGAAGGCAATATATTTTGAATACCTGCTTAAAAGAACCATTGATTAAAAGCAGTAAAGAACCCTTGGAATCACTCAGCACTCACTGCACCTTACTAGATGGACCAGATCCTGAGTGCCTAAGAAGTAAACATATGAAGGTTATAGAACTATTAACTTCACCTTGACCCAAAATATCCTCTACCATTGAGATTATATTGGATTTGATTGAAAAGAAGTGAAGAGACTGAGGTGCATATCTATTAACTTCATCTTGATATAAGATATTCTCTATCACTGAAGACACAATCTTCCTTACCTTCATTACCTTCCATTTGAAGAAAGCCTAGAAGTTTCACAATGCACTCGGGTAAGTGCAATAACCATGTGAAGAGTCAAACCTTTCGTATGAAAGCTCTCTAACTCAACTATCACTTATCAACTATGAAGTAAGATGCCCAAACTTTGCATCAAAATGCTCACAATGTTAGAAACATGTCCCACTGGTGATTGCACTATGCAATTATTTGCACTCTCTAACAAATTCTTGGCCATTTGCCCAATCGGAAATAGATATACTTGGTCCTTTCACCAGGATGATTAGCTAAAAGTGGTATATTATTTTTGCCATAAACTATCTTATTAAGTAGGCAGATTTTCAAGCAATCACCAACATATTCGAAAGAATATTAAGTTTATCATGGCTAAATGAGATTGACATCAAGGCTAACTAGGACACAATTTGTAATGCCCTAAATTTAATTTAAGGCAGTTACCGCCACGTAAAATACTTTATGCATTACATACTCAGGCTTCCTAGAATTATATATTTATGTTGAACATTGCTAGCCAGTTTTAAATTCTGAAGTCGTTTAGTTAGATTATCAAATAACTTGATTTAGCAGCGATGAATTAAACTTTATAAAAATATTTTATAAATCTCTACTCTCACCAGAGCATACCAACTTTCTAAGAAACAAAATTTTATAAAATCATTTTATAATCAACTTTGATGAGTAAATCAACAATTACAAACACTTTTTGGCATCATCAGGTCCTTTAAAAGAATAATACAACTTAAAATTGTAAATCCATCTCTTAAAACAAAACAAAAACAAATACAAAAGAAATCCACTCTCCTAAACTTACTCTACTCATTCAACATCGCCCAAACCTAAGACGAGCATCATCTTCATCAGTCATCATCATCATCATCATCATCTTCATGATCATCAAATCATCATCATCATCATCATCCAATCAACAGCAAAATACCTGGAAAAGGAACAACAACAATAATAATGAGCCGAAGCTCAGTACACAGTAACACAATCACACATGTAGTAGCATACGAGCTTAACTATATGCAATGCAGCAACAACAATTTATTATCTTTAATATAAAGTAAACAAATCAACACTGGAGTACTCACACTTCGGAAAAATCCAGGGGAAATCGGGGTCCTGAGTAATAGCAGCTGCCCAAAGGATTGATATAAGCAGTCCGAATATCTATATCTCCTATATCTAACCGAGAAAGAGGAAAATAACTCATCTATGGTTCACAGCTGTTACATATACTCTACTTATCCCAGTCTATAACATTAATTAGTTGAACCGGTCTCATAAATATGAAATAATACATGTTACTTCATTCCAAGCCTAAGTAGACGTTACCCCAATACTACTTGCTCCATTAACTACCTCCTTTATCACATGTAAAACAACTATTACATCATCGTGTACCATTGCATCATGGTATATTTGTCATTGCATCATGACATCTCCGCCTAACGATCGTGTCTGCTTGGACAAGGTTACCACTCCTCGAATTAGATTCAACGGCACATGCACAACTAATACTCATCAATTATTAAGCAGAGTTTAAGTTTAGTTCATTTTGGGATGGATATCCTAACAATCATCACGCAAGTTACTGCATACTGTTCATATGAAATCCCAATAAAGACTCAGACGCCATCTCAGAAGATAATCCAGAAGATTCAGAATCCAAACCCAAACATCTGTTTAAAAGAATTAAACTCTATAAGAAACTAAATTAATTATCTATTTACTTCAAGTTCATTTTAGAACTTATGTGATTAGACACTAATTAGGAACCTCGCTATGGCTGCGAAGACTACCTCACCAAAATAAGGACAGTTTTATTTGTTTGTCAAAGTATTTCTTTTCACTTTGATTGTAGTATTTTATTACAAAAGCATCAACAAATCATTTATATTAAAAAAAAATCATTTATATTAAAAAAAATCATTTTATACCTAGCTACACACTTAACAAGCAAACACAAGTTTTTAACTTTGTTTGGAAATTGTAGCAGCTATAAATAATTAAAATTTCAACCTTTATACCTTTTGAATTTGTAAAAACTTAAAACATGAAAGCTGTAGATCTCTTTTTAAACTTTCCGTAGCCTTTTGAATCACCTCAATCCAAGTTCAGATTAAAAAAGTTATGATTATTTTATGAAAACATGTTGTTGCAGGGGAATATACATGACCCGTGTACACTACTAGTGTATGTAGAATTTTGTTACTATGAAGTCACAACTAGATATACACACCCGTGTATACCAATAGTGTACCCTGTTTCCCCTGTCACAAAAATCCTTTGTTTTTTTACATAATTTTATCAACTTTTACACATTTTACTTCCATTATAACATCATAAAAGCAACATATAACACATAAACACAACTTCTAACACTTCAAATATCATTTCTCATCATCAAAACACATCTAACAACTTCATCAGACCCCACTACTGCTATTCATCATCTCCTTTAACAACCCATCTCACAACAAACATTAACTCAACATTTACCAACTTCATCACAATTCTACTTAAATCTAACATCAATTCATTATGTATAAACAAAAGCAAAGATCAAAACAACATAAAACAATTATACTTATCTTTAAAACAAGAACATGAAATTGATTCTTCTCTACACTTCTTCTTCTTGTCATTGGAGTTACTCTTACTTTGATTTCTCTTTTAATCCTTCTTAAAATTGAGATCCATGCTTGAATTATAAAAGAGAGAGAAAAATGAAAATGAAAGGAGAAGAAGAGGAAGGAGAGGATACGGGTGAGAGAAAGAAAAGAGAGAGAAAAAGAAAGAAAGAAAGTGAGGCAAGAAAAGGAAAAATTAAAAGAAGGATAAGGATAAAAAATAAAAGATATTTTAGGATGATGGTACTAGATTTAGAACTTTCATGTCAATATCTTTAATTCTATAAATATTTAAAAGATGATTTCAGAATCCATAAGTTAGAAATTAAGAACTTAAAATAAGAACTTAATTTAGGAATTTAATTTAGATCAAATTGATATTTTATTTGAGTTCAGGTTTAAGAATTGATATTTTTACACAAGCAGATGAACTCCATGACAAGAGGAATGATATTTGAGTCAAGTTTAAGAATTAAGGGTTTAGGAATCCACTAAACATTTAAACAACATGTTTAGGGGTTCAAGAATTGAAATCTCAAATTTCAACATAATTAATTACTAATCTAATTATATCAACTTGTCTAATTACATCATATAATTCATTTGATTCATTTAATCTATCTAAACTTAATTTCTAACTTAGGTGAAGGTTTGAGGTATTTCACAATTGATGAAAGCTGACACAAGTCTACCAAAAGACCTAGGGCATACCAACTAAAAGTAACTCAGTATTATGATAAGAAGGTTGGGCACAAGGTCTTCTAGCACGGTGATTTGGTATGTAGAAAACTTGCAAACATGGGTATATAAGAAGGCTAAGGCATGGTTGCCCCAACTTAAGAAGATCCAATAAAAGTAGCGAATAACCTTAGAAATAGAGCTTACTGACTAAAGCAACTCAACGGTAAGCTCATTCCAAGGACATGGAATACCAACAGCTTTAGGAAGTATTCCATGTAAAGATACGAATGTTGTGACATATTGTGGATTCATTTATCTCATGTAAAGTTATAGCATGTGTAATGGAGTGATTTATTATGTATAGTCAATTGGCTTGTACAACCAAGTAGCTTATCCTTATTATTTATAGTTTACCATTGGCAATCCATCACTATTATGATTTATTGTGTTTGGTTCGATCATTGTACATATGTTCATCAGTAACAAACGAAAGCATGACTATGTTGTCTACATTAAGTTTGTATAAACTCATTAAATATTATGCCTCATATTATTTGATATTATATATGTGAACCAAGGCCCATGGCTACTAACTTTCTTGCTTCTATAGGTGAACTGAGCATAGTCCTCTTACTCATGCTCGAGTAACATTGTTAGGTTGCCATTGAACACTTAAACCCTAACTCTTAGCTTAAGAAACCCCATTCACTTTACCTCTTTAGGCATTCTAATTCAGTGAGCTTAAGTAACCTCAACAAAACACTTCTAAAGCTTTTACACTTGAAGTTAAATCCGAGGAATCCTGACTCAGTAGCATCTGTATGCTCTCTAATCTTACAAATATAGGTAATCTCAATAAAGCACAAATAAGTGTGGGACAAATCCGAAGAGCGCCCAACCACTTGTCTTTATAGGAATCTATATTACATTAATCTGGGTAACCTTAGTGAAGTACCCATGGTGTGAGCCAAATCCGAGAAAATCCTAATCGTTTGCCTCTTTACGAACTTGTATCACATCAACTTAAGCCTCAATAGAATGTCTAAAGGCATGGTTCAAATATGGGGAACCCCCATCTAACTACCATTTTAGGTCTCTTGATAAAAACAATAGGTGCACCAACTCAAGAACAAATGATCATAAAGTAGTATAGACAAGTATAACAAGAAATAAACAAAGCTCAAAAGAGCATAATTAACCTATAACAAGTGAATAGTTACAGTAGCTTTGATCAACATCTTAGGAAAGTTACAAAAAACCTCCTACAAGCAACTACTTGCAACCATCATGTTAACTGAAACTTCATCTTAATGAATGGGTCATTTGCTCTAGAATTCACTAACAAATGAGTCAACTATTGAGTGCAAGGTTGATACCCACATGGAGTGTGAATGATAATAGTGAATCCAAAGAGGTACATGATATATTCATTGCAACTCTTGAGAAGTACATAGTTTTACCTTACTGGCCACCACCATTTCACATCTCTTCTGTTCTTGCCCACCAGGCTTACCAATTCTATGGTGAAGCTTACTCAAACGAGTTGGTGAAGTTTAAAGACAAATTTTAAAATTTCAGGAATTTTAATTCCACACTTTCAGTAAGTAGAATTACTACCGAGTAGAATGGGAGGACTATTTAAACTTTCAAAAATCCTAGTGCATTACTATCTATAATTTTATATTGTAGGTGTGATCATGCACTTTATCTTAGATTATAGCTCTAATAAGTAGATAACACCATAATTTTAACGGGAGTTCAACTCTCTGATCTCTACGACACACCAAATGCTTCCCTCAATGGAAGACAGCATCCTCTTGATTCACCCACACAAAACACAATGCTCCAATGGAGCTACACCACAAAATATAAAGAGTTGTTGCCTTTCCATTATCACACTCACGGCTTAACTCAATTCACTCAATATTACACTAAATAAACGCTAGTGTGTGTCTTATAAAAGATAGCAAACTATAACTTAATGGCTTACAGTTATCTCTTAATGTCATAAAATAAGAAGAAGAAGCATAAGAGTAATTTTAATGAGAGAGTTCATACAAGAGTTTAATAACACTCAATAAGCTATAACAACCATTCTTCAATTGCTAAAAAACATGTATTTATAAGCTCACCAAAGAATCTAGCCATTGTCTCAATGCCAAATTTGTTCGAACATTAAATGCTTCAACAACTAGTTGAAAATCTTAACAAGTCCATACCTTTTGTAACCAATCCATACTTAGAAATTCTATGACCCAAACAGACGTCCTGTGCTAAAAAAGGTTAAAACCTATTGTATTATCCTACACATGACCAAGGTTAAAAGGCTTTGCACAAGTCCATACCACTATGTAAATACATCCTTTCTCATTGTATATAAGTTTTGCTAATTAAGTGTAACTTAGCAAATGAGTAATTGTACAATGTATTTCCTCATTAAAATTCACATTGTATCTACCGATTCAACAATGTCGCCATTTTTTATGAGGACAACCATTGGACAATAAACTGTCCTCAACACAACACTCCTCTTTAGTAAAGCATCCATGTTTACATAAAAGATTTAGCAAATGAGTTCAAAATATAATACTTAGCTTGAGGGACTACAAATTACACTTAATAACAAAATAACCACATACATAACATTCATACATATTAATTATACATAAAATATTTATTCCCCTATAAATTCATCAAAAGGAAAAAACATCTCATGTCAAAAGAAGAGAAAATACATAAGAAATATGCATTGAACTGACAACAACATGGACAAACTTGATTTCAAAAGGGCATAAACTTAAGTTCGAATATTCATGCATGTTTATATGGTTATTTTGCGCTTAGGATTATGCCAAACTCATATATCTTACAAAATATAAACTTGTGCAAGTTATGAGCATAAATAGCATGAAATTTTCTCAAAACAAGCACAAATTTGCCTAAACATCATTTCCATGCAACTTCACTCATTCACATAAGTTTTATATGTGACATCTTTGTCTTGACTTATTAACCAACTCTATCTTTTAGGCTTATAAAGAGCAAGTGGAAAGGGATAGACTTGCACACACAAGAATTGGCCCAAAAACCTAAATCTAATGCCAAATCGATGGATTAATCAAATTTGACTGAGTAAAAATTAGTTTCCTCCTTTCAAATTTTGCTACTTCACTACCTATTAACCTATTTTTCTGCCACTCAATTTAAACGTCTCTATTGGCTACCTATTTTCCATAATACCCATTGTAGATTTTTCTCATACTTGCTATAGATTTTTCTCTTGCCTATTATAACCAATAAACACATATACAATGCCTCACTACTACTCTCTCTCTCCTGCTCTTCTTCTTTGCTTGGTTTTTCTAGTTTATGCTTTGCTATTTTACTTTTAACACTCTACTAGAAGAGGTCGGTTTTGATTTGGGGGATATGCCTTATGTTTCCCCTCAAAATTTATTGTGTTGGGCAAATTATCCTTAAGACAATTCATACCACAACTTGAGTTTTCATACACAATTTAACCAACAAGGTATGAATAACCACTCTCTTCTTTATTTATATCCACGTCGACTATATTGTAACCTTGGGAAATTGTAAAATTCATTGCATAACATCACGAAATTGTGTCCTAGCAAGTGTTTTCATTTTGTTCCTAATGCAAATTTGATGCGTTGTGATGATTCGAAGGATCACAAATATGTCATTAAATATGCTAAGTCCTAAAGTAAAACTAACACAATGAAAAAGGAAGGGGTTTTTATTTTAAAACACCATAAGTGTTATTACAAAAATACAAGATTATTTCATATTTAACCATCATTATAAAAAAATTACATAAATACAACTTTAATAAAAATTATTAAATAATTACATCACTTTATCATGTTGAATATGCAATATAGATTTTTCTTGTGTATTACATATTCAACATGAGATACAGTGTAATCATTTAAACTATATCACACATTGGCCATGCGATATAGCTATTTTCAAAATTTATCAAAGTACATCACTATATCACATTTTAGAAATGCGATCATTGTGCAAATCCCTATATTACATATTCAACATGCAATATAACAATAGTAATTTTATAAATTTTTTCTCTAATATGTATTTTTGTTATTTTTTTCTCATAAAAGGCATAAAACACCATTGTTGTTAAATTATTTTTTTAGGCATTTCACTACATTTTACATTGTGTGTGTTATTAGAATTCATCACCTTCTGATCCGGATTGAATGGAAGACGAATGCACCTTATTGTAAGTTCCAATTCATCTTTCTACTTGGTCCTTCTTAAGTCCAGATGGTCAATCTATATTAGAATATATTATACCAAAAAGCATCAATGTTTAATGATAAATCCATTTAAAATATCAACATTTTAATTAATTTTCAATTGAATTTCTAAAATTTTCATTAATAATAAATTATTAATACCTTATTTGACTCACTTTACAAAACATTGATACCTCTTTTTAATTATTAATATCTTAAATGAATATATCTTAAAACATCGACTTTTCTTTTGAACCACTTGAAACATTCATACCTTAAAAGAATTTGTCCCTAAACATTGCCTTCCAATGTAATTTAGCTATTTGTATTCAAGATACAATCTCAAGAATTCACTTCATAATTAAAAAAAAAAAAAAAACCTGATTTTTTAGATTTTTTTTTTAACTTGCAATTTTTCCCTTTACCCTCTTTAGTATTATTTTCTTTTTGAAATCATAAAATTGAAAGGAAGATTGAATTTTTTTTTATAAGGATGAACAAATCCATGCCAGTTTCTGAAGTCCTGTGGCATAAAGTTCGGAGAATTTAACTGGAAGAAACACGGTTTGGTCATAACAATAGTAGGTCTTTCCCATCGCATTAAAAATTCCCATTCACATCTGGCAAGGACGTTGGCATTGGACCATGGCCCCCAACAATTACCAGTCCATAATTCTATCCATCAAATTTACATAGACCTGACACATCAATTTTTTCAAAATGTACTTATGAAATATTGCAGAACAGACAAAATTGTAACAACAAAAGTACCAATTGCCAGAAACGAAATAAAAGACACAGGTGGTTCCCAGTTTCCTTATTGTTACTTATTTATTTTGAATTGTTTAATATTAAATGTAAAATTACCATATATATACATACTAAATGTGAACTAGTTATCAAAAATTGAAACTACATAATATAACTACAAAGGAAAATATAACCCCTTTTTAAGTCATAAAATATTTTCCACATCTTTACTAAATTGCATTCACCATTCACCACATGCCCCTTCTTCAATAGCTTATTAGACTCAAGACTAAAGTGTAAAGAATTTATCATTTCTTCTGCTAACTTAAAGTAATCAACCATTCTCAAAATATGATTACCTTCAATAAAGAGCAATAAGTTGTCCATAAATTTGGGTCAAATGGAGGATGACTACACATTACTGCAAGTGCTGGCTTCTTTTACTGCCAATTTTCTTGCCCATCCAAGATCACATTATCTGCTTGAATATTTATTATGCCATAAGCAAGCTCCCACTTCTCGGGCCAACCGCCAACATGGTAGGAGAGAAGATGACTCCAACACAGATATATCCACTACATTATTATGGCCATCAAAATCCTAACAGTCTGCTATTAGAAACTCAACAAAGAAATCAAAATCACTTACCTGGCAATACTGTCGCGGGCTTTTACTATATATGTAACAATAACAATCTCATAAGAGAACGAAATCATCTCTTGTAGAAGATACAGTAGATTTTTGAAACAGTTAACTGTGAAAATGGATAACATCTGAAAGCACCATTTAAACTGTCCTTGTACATGAGTATAAAGGAAGATGCGCGCTCTCCTGATTGTTTTGCTTGCGCTAATTGCCATAGAAAAGGCTGAAGATGAAGGAACAAACCAAATGGAGAAAGAATCCCAATTTGCAACAACTAGAACACATATGGAGGTGACTTCGATAGTCCATCCTCAAGGAAAATCCCACAGTTGGATCAGCTCTTTTGGTGAAAATTACACACAATCCCAAGTTAGCCCCAGTAATCATTCTTTTTAAGAAATGCTCCTCACGTATAGGTCAAGGTTCGTATTAAACAGGTCACACCTATAAAAAGCAATTATGAGTGTCAAAATAAAATGCGCTTCTTGCATGGATTAAGAACCTGATGTAATTGAAACCACAGATCAAGGATCCATCAAACAGTTGACACATTCGTGTCAGCAGAATCAACAAAAGATATGCACTATACCTAAAGCAGAAATCTTGCTTATAAAATATCTATCTATCCAGGTTTTTGTACGGATATAAGGGCACTTTCTCAAATTTAATCCAAAAGTGGGCCCCGTTTAAAACTAATTCAAAAAATAGGTTAGTGAAGGTGCAAATACGAGATGTTTCACTGTAGCAACATTAAAAAAAGGCGCAGGTGTGAATAACTATTAATGACGAAGGTGCAGACACTACCTGTGCCTCCTTCCTTGACAAAATCAAATCGGCCAGAAGTACACTCCACCCCACTCTCTTTATGAAACAGTCTCTCACCCTTTCTCAGCTCTTTTGCTCATGCTCGTGCCTATGCATCTCTCTCACATAAACACTCATATTTTTTTTTTTTCCCCCTTCGCAAATCACCCATTTCACTCATGCAGGTAATTTCCCGCAAGAAGAAAGTAAGAAATCTCTCGAACCAAAACCAAACATGGAGGCACAGACAATCCGCAAGAGAGAAGGATTTAAATACATGTTCAAAGATCTTCATTGCAAAGACCTTGAACTGTATGTATCTATTTCTTTATTGTAATTAGTTCTGGGTTTTGTGCGAACTAAGGATTTAAAGATGGGGTTTTTTAGGTGTTTGTTAAGGTAAAAGTGTAATGGGATTTTGGGTGTTTTTTCAATGTCGTCTTGATGTTTGAAGAGAAAGCCTTTGGCATTGTGATTGAAGTGTCATTGAAGGCAAAAGCCATAGATGTGCATTATGTGCTAATGTAAATTTATACAGAAGGCGAAGGTACGGCCTGTGCCTTCTTCGAAATTTTGCTACAGTGGAGGTGCATCCCATATATGCACCTCCACTAACTGAATTAGTTTCAAATGGAACAGGTTTTCAAATTAAATTTGAAAAATGGCCTAATATCGACACAAAAATCTATCTATCTATCTATCTATCTATACTTTGGTAAGATAAAAACATCTAGATCACTGCTTATCTTAGACAAATAGATCTTCAGGCTCAACCTGCAAGAGTATAATGAAAATAGAAATATTTAATAATATAAAGTCACCTGATTGGAGATCCTGGAGTATACACTGGGTTTTTTGTGACATATTCAACATATAAATTGTAGATGTACTTTAAGGCTTCCCTTAGATCACCAGTCCGTGGATGAGTAATCAAAATAATCTGCACACGCAGGTATACATTAAAGAAAAGGAAAGTATCAACATTTATTGAAAGGTGCCCGCAGGGCATCTATTGTCAAATCAAGTCATAGTTAATTTGTCGACAAAAAGAGCACATATCAATCGGCGAGAAACCATGTTGACTCAGCAGATTAAGCAAACCCTATTTTATTTCATGTTTGCTTGAAAACCAGCTACTAAGTAGACATCACATTTCAAATTTGTATATATAAGCATTCTACCCATCTAAAATCTGAATACATAAAGAGGGTGTAAGAACAGCAGTCTTCCCAAAATACTGAGTTCAACATTGATTTATCAAGGAAAGTACAATATTTGCAGGTATAACAGGAATAATGGCTTCATATCTGTAAACACCAATAAAAAATGTTCCGCATTATTGAATCAATTAAGAGCGCAACAGTACAAATTTCAAAGGGGTTTCAGAATAGCAGGTGAAATAACGCAGCTATGGTAATAAGAATCTGCATGCCTTATTAAGTTTATTGATTAAAACGAGCCGGTTTAAAATCATCAAGCAAGGAGTCAAGCAGAAAATGGTGAAAATTGTAAAAGTTTTATAGGGACTGATGCAAACAAGGCATTTGAATGTCAGTAATGGATTTCTTCAACACCTTTATGATAAGCACTGAAATTATAAAAATTTTAGTTTTCTGACCAGTTGCTATAACCAATGTGCAGTTTCAAATATGAAATATCATATCGTATTTTATCATAATTAGGTTTGTTCCAATCAGAATTCTCAGAAAGCACTGTCCTTTCTAAACACTATATAACTGTTGAGGGCCACCTTTGCATGCAATCTTCCTGTCATACCCACCAGGTAGGTCCAATTAACTCCAAGCATTTGAAATAGTATATATCCAGCAATAGACATGCCTCAATTATAACGTCACTAGCTGTGGTATTTCCCCAAGCGAAAAAATGCATAAATGTCAAAAGCAGCAATAATTGACCTAGATTTTCCCATTATACAGGTAAACATATCTCTTTCTACCACAACATTCTTCTTAAGGCCATCCACAACAATACCACCACTCTTATTTCCACTACATGAGGCTTCCACTTAAAGGCCATCCTATCCATAATTCTAAATTTCCAATATCCTTTTTCTCATCTTCTTTGGCCTGAGAGTATTTACTTCATTAAAAACAAATTTCTCATCATGAACTTTTGAATGTCACATTTATTATCAACTTTGTCACCCATATTTGTCCTTCCTTCTTAAATGAACTAATTTCTGATCATGCATATCTTTTCTTGGCAAGTGATCTTGCCCATCTTGCTCCTCATCTGTCCTTGTACGCCCCCACCTCTGTAACCATCCATAAATTAGTTTGAAAATGATTTAGATAATTACAATCCTGGTTTTCTTTAAATGGTGGGGGTGCTTTGTGATTACAAAATACTCCTCACTGATCATGCATAGCTTTTATTGGTAAGTGATCTTGCCCATCTTGCTCCTCATCTGTCCTTGCATGCCCCCAGATCTGTAACCATCCATAAATTAGTTTGAAAACAATTTAGATAATTACAATCTTGGGTTTTCTTTAAATGGTGGGGGTGCTCTGTGATTGCAAAATACTCCATAACCTAGGTCACTTGGACAATCTCAACTCAATTCTGCAAACCCATTCTCACCAATGCCTTCCATAGCTGTAGTCTATCCACTAAAATCAACAGCCATTTAAACCAATGATATTCCTTAGACTATATACCCATCAAAAACATGGTGATATAAAGAAAGATGAGAAGATCACTCCAGAAGTGTCATAGATTTAACTAGCTTAAGTGAATAGAATCAGATGCTTTTATTAAGAAAACAAATTTATGTGCATTTATTGATTGTTGTAATTGCATAATGTACCATCTCAAACATTTCACGAGAAATGCACAGAAGAAACCATTTAGCAGCAAATATGATGAGGTAAATTTGGATCATACAACGAAGGTGTGGGCCCCACAATATTAAAGAACGGAACACTTGCCTTTATCCCAGATGGACTTTCCATAAAACTAAGCTTATATGTGTTTGTACGAAAGCTGTGAAACGAACAACCTTGGCCTGGTAACTGAGGCACCCCAAGGTTTCCTTTTTCTGCACTGCAGAGGTGAAACGCAGAAAGGAAGACGATTGTCAAAGGCAGGGGTTTACATACAATGAATAAAAAAAGGCCTTGTTGCCTTTATGCCTGTTCTTTATACTTCATGCCACAGCAGGAACATTAAACATTTACTTATAGATATAAGGGAATAAGATTTCACAAGAGCATCTAATAAAACCGATCAATAAGAGTCGTAACTTAGAAAATTGATTTCTTTCTTGTTTAAATTAATTTTGCAAGTTCCGACTCTTACTGATATAAAATTAATTTCTTGCTAGATCACAGCTAAATTTATGACTTGTACATGGGAACAAGAAAATGGAAAATTTCAAAAAGACCCCCTTATAATTGCTTTTTCTGTGCTTAATTCCCTTATCTTTGAATATTTCTTAATTGTCCTTTTGGACCTATTTTATCATTTTACCATTGGATAAAATAATAAAAAATACTTAAAATTAAATAAGAAAAGCATAAAATTCATGGAAAAATTGTCATATATTAGTCTAAATGCCTTTTTTTTTTTTTAAATAAGATTTGTGGATATAAATGCTTAATTTCAAAGATAGGGATCTAAGCACAAGTGAAGTAAAGATAGGAGGACAAAGGGTTCTAAAATTGATCACAAAACTATTCATATATGATTCTGCATCCAAATTAACCTTCTTTGCATATGGTCAAGATTCTTGTATCCCATTCAAGACCATTGATGGAGTTTTGGGAGTTCATTAGCCTATTTTCCTAGTAAACCATGATTTATGGACAAATAAAAATTACATTTTGAAGGGTACCAATTGGTTGCCAATACCATCTCTTAAACTTAGAATCATTAAAATTTCCCCAAAATGGTGATGCACATTGAACTGAAAAAGAGCAATACAAGCAGAAAAAACAGAATAACTAAGAGAGAGAGAGAGAGAAAGAGAGAGTTTCCAGATCTCTATACAAGCAGAAAAAGAGCTCTATTCATCCTATTTAATCCATGTTCCATCACAATTAATATATGATGTGCGACTTAAATCTACAACTGATGTAATATGAGAAACACAGTAACCACCCTCCTTCCACTCTGCCATTGTATGTATATACATGAGACTCATGTCTAATTTAGATTAGAGAATGAGAGACTGTCAGTGTACCTGGTCGGATCCATCTTAGCAGTTAATGATTTTAGTGAGAAAAGCAGACCAAACATGAGCTTGTGGTCTTGTTGTGGATTTAGGGTCCGAAGAGGCCGATTCCACTCTCTGTAGAACAAGCACACCCCATTTCTGTTAAACATATAAATCATGTGAGCATTGTGACCAGACGCTGTGGGTGCAGGTGGGGAAGGACTGATATCTGAGCCTCCAAAAAACTGCATTCTTCTTTGTTGAACAGATAGATCCTATTTAAAAGCAGCAAATTCTCATCATTGAACACACAAGTGAATTCTCATTGCCAATATAAGAAACAATAGAATACTTCTTCCTGGGTACATGGGATATAATCAATTCTTAACAACTAAAGATTACTTCTTGTCGTTCAAATAAGAAATGTTTTCGAAATGCAAGAAATTCTTCTACAATTTTTAATTCATATAATAAGGACTGGTTCTGAAATTTTAATTTTTAAGGAAACAGGATTCTCCAATAATCACTAACAAAGACTAGTGATATTGAGTATCAGCATTACACAATTGACCTTGACAAGCTACTAGCTTCATCTGTAATGATATAATGGACACCGGACACAAGACTAGCATCCAAATTAGATGAATTGATTTCAAGACTAGCAAGGTTCGATTATCCTGTGTAGGATGCCTTTGACTAAAAGAACAAGGAACAATAGACAGGAGAGGGAAAAAGCTTTAATCTCATACAGGGAAACGTCAAAATCAGCTGGCACACAACTATATCCTTTCATATGGTAAAATTAAGAAGCAGCCAAAATTTAAATCATCTCCATCAAAACATCGCTGCGTGCAAAACCAGAATTTAATCCTCTTAAAAAGACACATTTGAAACCACACTCTCTTTGACCAGATAAGACCACTTCCTTCAATAATTTCACATACTAAATTCTTCCATTTATTAGTCTTTGCCTAAACCACACTCTAAAATGCTCTTTAAGTTTTGACTAATCCCTGTGAACATAATACCAAGTTTCATGATATCAAGAACTGATCATTCTTAAAAACACCTTTCCCAGTACCAATGATAAGTTGAATATTATAAATTCTACACTAAAAGCCGTATCTTGAAATATCTTACACATAAGATAAAAACCCAATTGACCCAAAACCTCAAAAACATCCGCAAAATCTCAACTTTTCACAACCCAACAATTCAATTCAAGCGATCACGCATTGTTCTTTAACAAGAACAAAGAAATCAGCTTTATCGATACCCTAAATCGATGTGGCATTGTAGAGATCAAAAGAATAAAGAAAAGCTAACAAGTATCTAAAAACACATAAACTTACTAATCCAATCAAAAGCTAATTCTTCTCAAATTATACCAAGTAGAATCTTGTATCATGTAAATCAATTCTAGAACGACAGATAAATCATCAGCTGAGTACTGACTTCACAGGGGTAGAAGGGAGGAAACGGGGAGAGGGAGAGAGAGAGGAGACCCAGGAGTTAGAGTAAGTAGATGAATCGAAGACAAATTGAACCCGATTGCAGTACTTAGTAAACTGCCGGGTTCGGTTCATTGGTCTATTTACGGATCAAGCCCAGCCTACGTGAATACCGGATATAGTGGCCAAGGCCCTTCAAGCATTATTGAAATTGTTTCAGGATTTTATTTATTTATTTATTTTTTATAAAACGCTTTAATTGTAAAAAAAAATAATATAAAAAACCTTTTAACACCTTTACAATTTATTTGTAAATATATTAGTGTTCCATTTGAAATTAGATGGCTCCTTCAGCAAGATTATATGTATTATTGTATGGATCATTGTGAGGCCTATTGGAGTTCTTCATGTTGTCTACTTGCTCCAACTGATTAAATTCTTGATTTTTCAAATATGTAGAATCCACAACAGCCAATTGTTGACCTTGAGATATAGCTAGCCCGTCAAATTTCTTAGTCAATGCATCCACCTTAGTTGCAAGAGATGATGCAGCATTAATCTTGTATATTATGGTGGCTCTCTTTTCCTTTGATCTTGAGGATTGCTATTGGTAGTGGCCGTTGGTCATATCCTCAAACAATTGCAAACATTACTCTAGTGACTTATAATTTAGACCGGTCCCTGCAGTAGTGTCTATCAACTGCCTTGACTGATAGTTCAAAATGTTATAGAAAGTCTAAACTTGTATCCATTCAAAGAGTCCATAGTATGGGCATTTCTTTAGTGGCTCTTTCCATCTTTCCCATGCTTCATATTGAGTCTTTGAATCTATCTGATAGAAGGAAGAGGTATCACCTCTCAACTTGGTTGTTCTTGAAGGTAAGAAGTACTTTCTCATAAACTACTCCGTCATTTGTTACCAAGTGGTAATTGATTATCTTGGTATACCATTTAGCCACTTCTTGGCATTGTTCCTCGGAGAGAATGGGAACAATCATAAACAGATAGCATCATCTACGGCTTCATTTTTTTTGAAGGTGTTATAGATCTACAAGAATTACTAGAGATGTGCATTACGGTCCTCATCATAGAAACCGTTAAACTAAACATAATGATGGACCATTTGAATCAACATTTGGCTTGATCTCAAAGTTATTGGCAGCTACTCTAGAGCAAGCTATGCTCGTATTTGCAACATCCAAATTCGGTCTGTAGTAATTTGTCATGGTACAGGGAGCTACAGGCTCTGGTTAATGAGCAAGTTGTTCATGTTTCCATATTCAGATTCTCATTTGGAAGTCCATTCTGACCATTCAACCCTCATGATTCTCAAACTTTCGCTCATCCATTTGATTCAAGTTGAGATTCCCATTTAGATTAATCATGCACTCTAAGGAAAAATAAAGAAAAACAAGTTTAGCAAAAGAATAAAAAGGTAAAAATACGAAATAATAGCTAGATTAATAATCAGATTTTTATAGTATTGCTGATTCTTGGCAATGGCACCAAAAACTTTGTGTGTGTATTTATTAATCGAGTTTTATAATTTTATTGTCCTATGATCTCTTTCCAAAAAAGGATCAACGCTAGGTAAGTGCACTTGTCATATGTAATGGAGTATAGGATCGTCTCCACAAGGTTAGAAAATTACTAATATTCACCATTTAGTTATTATCTAGCCTAGAAAATCAAGTGATACTATTATTAATCTATTACTTATGCTACACTATTCCTGCAAGCTATAACTAAGAAACTTTAACAATGATTACTTGAACTAAATGCAAAACACAACAACTTAAACTTTGCTTCACCAATGATATTAACATGTAAACTAAAAACAAGAAATTCGCATTACTCCTTTCCTTAACTATGAAATTCATCAATTAAGTTAATGTCTTTCTCAAGATCATTAATGTATAATCTTAATCTTATCCACTAAGCTAATATCATAGTATGATCGCATTAAGTTTAAGAATCCCATGCTATTATAAATTTTACGTAGAAGATTTCATAATTTTATTTCTAAAATCATGGATAATCCCTTTTGACATCCTAGATTTATTCAATGAAACGATTTTCTCAATCAATCCTAAAAAAATCTAGCATAAAACTATATCGTGCACTATATAAGTTTATGATTCAATACTGCCAACTTTTGGAATTAAGAAAACTAGTAGTGCTTATTGCTTTATCGTGTTAGTACATGCAAATTCATAGTGTTTTAAGCTTTAAATAACACTACTCATGCACCATGCATGCAAGAAGCATAACACAAAGACAAAGAAGGTAGCTAAGGAACATAAGTACAGCTCCTTTTGCACGTTGCGATTGTCTAAATTCTTTGTTACACGATAGCAACAACTTGTCTTCTCTTCCTTCTCTCTTAAGAATCTCCAAGGAGTACGTCATACAGTGATACAATATAGATGAAACTATGTATAGATACAACGTTACAAAGAAAATTATATTTATATTGATTCGGTGTTTACAAAATGATTTGATCATCAGTTGTAATGGCTGATCCTTGTACTTATATGCTTTCAAGTGACATGACACGATCTGACATATTTTCCTTGTTTCAGTCGGCCTTCACCCCTTTTCAAGACGTGGTTGATTAATTTTTGACATGAAAACAAGACAAATCACACCCTCCATCATGACCCTTACATGGGCCATGATACCCCAAATTTTCCTTATCTAAAGGCAATCACCAACATGAAAATAGATCATGAACATCGCAACATAAATTTCTAATACATGTCATAGCCGTGATATGAAGCTTAATGTATCAGATGAAAGCAATCTCTAATAATCACAACCATGATACGACTCGTTATCTGGGTGGCATTGAATTGCATTAAACTATAATGGCTAGAAAATTAGCTCTACTATCGTCCTCCCCATAGTCTACAAAAACATCATAGTCTGATAGATTGAACACTATAGGTTCTTCATCTGATCCTGAAAAACAAAATGTGTGAGGATAAGGCCTAGTACGCCAAACCACAATCACATGTGTGTGAACAAACATCATACAAATCCACATGCAACGTAGTAACATGTGGAACAATCACAAGTTATTATCTTTAATTAGCTAGGAAACCATCACAGTTTATAACCATTTGCAACTAGTCCTGAACCCGGAGTAACTCATGACTCCATGAAAACAAACAGGTATACATAAAATATATATATATATATATTAGTGTTGGGTATTCGCTACATACCCTAGGTACCATACTTGTATCCCTCCTAAACTACCAGAATCATCTCTCTGTACAACTCTACTTAGGACAACGCCATACACAGATCATCAAGGTGCTGTCCTAGTAGCATCGATACTCCCAATCCACTAGACACAGCTAAACACAAGCAATAACCATTTAAGGTCGGATATCATTAAGTTCGTTTATAGTTTCTAAGCCTATAATCATAAACAACAACCAAGATAAAAACGTACCAAAAACAATGTTTGGAACAAATAACCTAACATCAACAAAAACACCAGATCATATAAAGCAAAACTAACTCAAAACTTACTTTTAAAAGAAAAACATATTTCTAAGGTTATCTAATCTCCTAATCTATTGAGAACTACAACTATTCTAGGTCTATATATACCTTGCTAATAGGATTTAGGAGTACTAGAAGATAGATTAAGAGATAAGGTGTTTAAGAAGGTAAAAAATATGGATAAAAGAAGACTACACAATCCCCCTGTCAATCATGCCGTGATAAGGGGTATGATAGCCTCGGGACACAAGATACACACTTATCATGCCTCTTATGAGAGGCATGACCTCCATCACGACCGTAATGGGGGTGATGACAGTCATCACGGTCTTTGCCATGGCTGTGATTGTCACAAATGCATCATACCTAAGGAGATACAACTGTTATCTCTGTCCGTACTCCTACTTAATCAGAACACAAAAAATATCAAAAGAAAAAACTCTTTTTCTTGAATTTTTTACCCAAACTAAACTACTAACACACACACACACACTGTAATGCCCTAAAATAAGACATTACAACCCACCACGTATCCCCTCTTATATAGGATACACAAAGGCTCTATTATCCACAATTATACAATCATCACCTGTAAATACTCATAGGGTATCTCATAGGATTGAAACCTGTTAAAATTATAAACTCATACTTACTTATAACATAAACTCCTTGTTCAGGCATAAAAATCAAAGTTGACTTCATAATCAACAAAATTCAACAGAAACTAAATACTGTTTACATTAAAAATCTTTTCAAGTGAAACTAACAAAAGCATCCAACTACAATTTTAAATGATCCACCATGTCTCCTCTTAGAAATTTGATATATGAAGCCTAACTCTCGGCTAAGTAGTCAGGTCCACTATCGCCATCCCCACTATCAAAGAATAAATCATAACCGGAAAGATCATACACTATATCTTCTTCACCTGTACTTGAAATTTAAAAGAATGAGCGGCGACGCCTAGTACGATAACTCCAATCCAAAATCAAATGCATATGCACATACAAAAGGCATATAACTCATGCAACTTAAGCTAATGCAAACAGTCATATTATTATCTTTCTTAAGTCAACAAAACAACACAATCCAATATTAGGTATACTCTAATCCTGAATTCGGAGTTACTCGGACCCTATTGAAAATCATAAAACTCTTTGAAAATAATAATCATATACATATATGGATAAGTGGGTACTTCCCAAATACCCCGAATCCAGAACACCTAATTCTACCGGAATCATATCAAGGCACGAGTCCACTAGGGACAACCTTATACCAAGATCATCAGGATGCCTCACCAGTATCACCGTCAGCCAGGTCTTTACTGGTCAAAGCCAATCACAACCAAACATACAATTATTAAACCGAATAATAATTAGGTTTATTAAGAAATTCTGTTGCTACAATCATTCAATCAATACTAAACTTACAGGCAAAAGCATCAACAATGATTGGTCGTACCTTTCTCAGTTTCAGGAAATTCCAATATGAATCTCCTAAAAATCCTTTATCGACAACACTCAACCACAACCAAATCTCCCAAGTCTCTACAATACTTCAATCAATATTAACAATACAACAACAAACCCAAATCTCCAAATTCCTATCAACAACATACATATATATTATAAATAAGAACACGATATAAACAAACCCTAATGTACTACAACTCCCGAAATCCTAACCTGACAAAGAAAATCACTAAGTTGCATCTTCTAACCTGATCAATCTTCCACAACAATTTACAAAACTCAATAATCCTCCAAAACCCTAATATTCATAACAACAAGAACAACCACATTCATATCAAGAATGAACTTTTATTGAATCTTTACGTTTAAAAGACTTTACTTACTTGCTTGGATCACCAAACCTGAATTCTTTCTCAAAATTTTGGATTCCACACAAAGCTAGTGTTTTTCTCCAAAAACCTTCATGAAAATCCATAAAACCCGAAGAAAGACTTATACAATTTCATATTTAATCCATAAGAGAAGGTTAATATCACTTACTTTGGATCAAAACACCCTTCGAATGATTTTCCAAGCCTAGGTCTCCAAGAAACTCCAAAGCTCTCTTATACGAAGGAGAAAAAGATAAAAGAAATTTATGTTGAAACTGTTTTTCGCATCTTGTATTTATAGAAATTTGGTCATACGCCGGCCCTATGCTGGCGGCGTATGTGTATATCTTGCTGGTGTACACCCTACGCTGGCAAAATTTACACAAGTGCTGGCAGCGTTCATCGGGGCTTTGATTTCCTAGAACTTCGATCCTACTACATACGCCGACAAATCTTTGCTCTAAGCCGGCGGCGTTCCCAGCCGACGTTAAGAGAAACCCAAGTGTATACCGGCGGCTTTTCACCCAGTGTTAAGAAAAACGCTACTGTTTCCTTCCTACGCCGGCAGCGTAGATTCTCCAGGAGGCGGCGTATAATCTGTAAAAAATTGCAGAAATTCGAACTTCGACATTTTTTCTACAACTAAACTTAAACCTTTACAATTTACTTTTTTTGACGTTAAACTCATCCTATGTCATCTCATGATTCATAATTCATTATATTTCATCTTTATTTCTATATATTACACACACACACACATCAATACAAAACATCATTATAATCACATTACCTAAAGACAAATGATGTTCCATCCTCCTTTGACTACAGAAACACCAAAATAACCAAAGATGAAATATAGGGTTTTCATAATGCTTTCCCAAAGAATCCTTCAATGCCATAGACAAAACTTAAGAGGATAAACTTTCTAATTCTTTAAAAGAACCAAAGGCAAAGAAACTCATCTAATTTTTCTAACTTCCATTCTTCCTTGAAGCAGATACTCTCTTGAGAGAGTTAGGTTAGACCTTTTTGTGAAAATGTTGTAAAAAAACGTATTTCTTTTAGATGAAGGAGGGGAAAAGATCATTTTTATCATTATTATTCATTTTAGGGTAGACCATAAAACCCATTTATTTATCAACATATGACAACTTTGCCCTTCGCTATGATTTATTTATTTTTATATTATAAACTTTTACTTTGAAGATAGAGAGACTATAAACATCCTCAATAATTCAAGAAAATGATAATATCCAAATACATCATAAGAAAAAAAAAGTAGAATACTGGTAATAGCATTATCCATTATAGTATTACTTAGGGCTACTGAGCGGATAATCCTATCATATAAGGTAACCAATTGTACCATACTCAACTAGATATTGTTTAAGTAGATATTAAATTTCATATGATAGAATACAAGTATAAATTTTCCAAAATGTGCTTCCATAGTTAGTTTACAGGTATAGGGTCTCCATACCTGATACTCACCTTAGAACCTATACTCTAATATATAGAGAATATATATTATAGGGTATCTTGAATTTTCCCTACTAAATTGATGCAGGACATGAAGAACATATCATTATTTTAGGAAGATTATGATTTCTTTTTCTAGATTTAATAGGATTAATATTAATTTAATAGAAGTGTAATCTTTTTTAATAGGATTAATGTCATTCTATTTATATCATATCATTTAATTAGATTCCATTTCAATCTTATAAATAGACTAGACTTGTAAATGTTGAGACAAAGATTTGTTATGGAACAAAATATTGTTTTATCTCTACTGTCTCTCTTACTATTCTATGGAATCAACACATTGATAGAATATTACTTTATGGTATTTGTAACGCTCTAAATTGAGAGTATTATCATCCCGCTACATGTTCTCACTAGAGATGGACACACTAAAACTTAGATTCTACTAAACCACAATTTAAATATAATATAACTCCAAATTCTCACATTTAAGGGTAATTTTAAAAAATTTATATCATAAAAAAAACTTTTAAACAACTTAATTGGTATAAACGAAGCGTTAGCTTATATCAAACTTAAAATATCATAATGAAAAGGTCTCATAACTTCAAGAATCATAAAAGTTCCTTAAAAATATTCAAAACTCCATAAGTCTTCAAATCTAATTGAATCCAACTTTAGGCATCTAATACTTAACTGAAAATCGGCTCTGCTATCGTCATCCCCACCATCTATGTTTTACTGGTTTATCACCTGGTCTTGAAAAATAAAAGGAGTAAGCGTAAGGCCCAGTATGCCAAACTATAATCACATGCACATGAACAAACATTATACAATTCCACATGTATCATAGTAACATATGCACAATCACATGTTATTATCTTTAATTAGCTAGGTAACCATTACAGTTTACAACTATTTGCAACTAGTCCTAAACTCTTAGTAACTCATGACTCTGTGAAAACAAATACATATAGATTAAACACTTATATATATATATATATATATAGGTTTTGGGTACTCTCCATACACCATGGGTATCGTACTCGTACCACTTCTTAACTACTGAAATCATCTTTGTGCATAACTCTACTCGGGACAACGCCACACTTAGATCATCAAGGCATTATCCTAGTAGCACTAGTACTCCAAACTACTAGACCCAGCCAAACATAAGCAATAATCAATTTAAAGCTGGATTGCATTAAATTCATTTACAGTTTCTAAGCCTATCTTCATAAATGGCAAACAAGGTAAGGACGTACCTGTAACAATGTTCAAAACGATTAGCCTAGCTTCATTAGAAACACCTAATCACATATAGCAAAACTAACTCAAAACTTATTTTCAAAAGAAAAACATTACTTTTATGGTCATCTAATTTCCTAAACTATCATGAACTACAACTATTCTAGGTCCAAACACAATTTCTAACTTAGATTTAGGTATAATAAAGGTTAGGCTAAGGGTTAAAGAGATAAAGAAGGTTAAAAATAAGAAAAGAGGAAAGCTACATAATCCCCCTGTCAATCACACCCATGATAAGGGGCATAATGGCCTTGGATCATGAAATAGACCTTGTCATGCTCATTTTGGGGGGGGGGGGGGGGGGAGGGGGGTATAACCTCCATCATGGCCTCCATCACAACCGCGATGAAGGTGGTGATGGCCATCAGGGCCTTTGTCATGGTTGTGATTAGCATAGATCATCACACCTGAGGAGATCACAACCGTTATCTTCGTCCGTACCTTTGCTTGATCAAAAGCACGAGAAAAACTCCAAGATTACTCTTTTTGATCTTTATAAACACACACACACACACACACACACACACATATATATATATATGTACGTCAAAGCAAAAACACCATTATAACCACTTTACCTGCAATAAACGACGTTTCTTTCTTCTTTGATTTCAAAAACACTAAAGATGGAATTTATAGTTTTCCTGAATATATCCTAAAGATCGAATCCCTTTAACACCAACAAGAAAACACAGAAAAGACAATTCTTTTTTATTGATAAAAGATTGAAAAGGAGAAAAATTTACCTAGATATTTGACCTTTGATCTTCCTTGAAAAAAATACAAGCTTAAAGAAGTTTTAAGGTTTGTCTCGTTGTGATACTGTAGAAGAATGCAAATGTTTTAGGTGAGGGAAGGAAAATGTTACTTTTACTATCATTATTATTTCATTTTAGGGTAGATCATAAATAGGTTTTACAAATAAGGTTGCTACAAAGTGTCATATATTAAGTTTTGGGTGTAAAATTTAATATCTTGTATCTTATAGAGTAGGATATAGGTAGTATTTTATACCCTATTCACCTTTTACTTGACACATCCCCAATGTTATGTCTCCACTACTCATTTAATTTGTTAGTTATTCTTCTAGTCACTTTATTGAAATTGAATAGAATGATCACTCTATTAAATCTACCTTACAATTAAATGTATAAGATAAAAAATAAGATGAATTTTATTTTCTTATATCATTTAAGTAATATGTGTAAATTACATCGGAAGGTTAGAACATTTTGGGGTAAGTTTATTTTAGGTCACAATATTTTGAATAGTTCAAAAACAATACACAATATTTAGAGAAGTTGATTAATTGAAGTCATTATTAGCACATGTCAACAATAGAAATATTCAATTAACCTTAGAAAACTCTTCTTTTAAAGTCTCATTAATACATATTAATAGAAAAAATATTTAATTAGTTCTTAAAGACACTTTTCCAAACCTTGTGACTTTTTTGGAACTTTTTGAAATATTGTGGCCTAAAATGAATTTTCCCCTAAATATTATGACCTTCCAGTATAATTTACTCTAAGTAGTATATTCATTAATATAATGAACATATAAAATTTAGGAAATTGGAAATCATGACTTTTATTTTAAGATTTTCAAGTAGCATTAAAGTTCACATTTACTTAATTGTGTACTCGAATATTATATTTAACATTAGAATAATTTTTTCTTTATTCTCAAGTTCTATCGAATATGCTACAAACTTATAAAAATATAATCAAGCTAATTATATATTGTTGTTATTCAAATTTGCAAGAAAATTTGGACCACCCTTTGGGGTCTTTTATTATATTTTATGTTTTGATCATTATATTAAGTCTTCAAATTGTTAAAAAATATTTTATTTGTACATTGCTTGTAATCCCCAGATTTTATGATACAATTCATGTTTAAACCCTAAACCAGAAACCTTAAAGTCAACAAATCTATATCAAACCCTACTAGATTTAGATTGAACAATCCCATGCTCTTAACCCTTAAACAACGAAATTGAAATAATTATAGAATATAGTTCGTAATAATATAAGGAAGCTTAAAAATATGATATTCAATAATTTTTTATGTCTTTCGGATC
This sequence comes from Combretum micranthum, assembly GCA_024138025.1. Taxonomy (NCBI): domain Eukaryota; kingdom Viridiplantae; phylum Streptophyta; class Magnoliopsida; order Myrtales; family Combretaceae; genus Combretum; species Combretum micranthum. Next base: position 23,437 of record JAMXBD010003165.1, on the reverse strand, counting down.
CAAGTCATCATCTCCTAAAGATGTATTCATCTTAGTCTTTGCTGCTACAATCTCTGCTTGAATCTCATGTAACTTCTCCATCAACTTTTCATGATGTCCCTTAGCATCCTAGTAATTCAGCAACCTCTTGCCTTGCCAGCAATAGGCCACAAGCTATCAACTTTGAACTGCAACATACGAGCCCTCTCAACACATTTGACAAGTTTCTTTAGCTCTGCCATTGATAAAGAGCTCCAATGTCTATCCTAGTGGCATAACTTCACCAATCATCTTCACCATTGTAGTGGCTACCTCTGCCCCCAACATAGGAGAGCTGGCCTAAAATTCCCTATCTATGGAATTATGACTTTCTAAGGGTGCTATCAAATGAGACGACACAGTAAAACCACGAAATGAAGTCATCTCCTCCAATGTAGCATGGTCCTCTAAAGTTGCTCCTATGTCTTCACAAGATATGCCAGTAATTAGGGGAGGATGGAGCTCAGTAGGTGCATTGACATTAGATGCATTCTTACTTCCATCACCAGGAGTGTACTCATCATCTTCATAATTAACCTCCTTAGTACGGGCAACATTACTTTCATTATCACTACAAGGGTTTGGAGATGGTTCATAGTTAGTCTTGTCCAGGCCATAATCTTCATCATTTGATACTATTATAGTCGTAACATCACCACTTGAGTGATGTGAACTTTGAAGAGAATCTGTCTCGACCTAAAACAAAAAAGAAGAAGAAGAAGAAGAAAAAAGCAAAAGAAAGCATTAGTCAACAATGAAGAGTAGCAATAGCTAGTTATATGAAAGAAAAGACCCATTACCATCTTAATGAGTGTGCATTTCGCTCGCCTTGGATCTACTGGCTCAGGTAACAGATGATTATTCTTTGATCTCGAAAGAGGTATCACATGCCTCACATCAGTGAAAGACTCTAATTTGTCAGAGCTAGGCTCTTCAGCTACTTGAATATTACCAGTCAACTTGTGTTACTTGTTCCTTAGTAATCTGAGATAGAACTCATGGTGATATGTGAGTGGGGCTTGGAGTGTATCATCTACAAATGCAAAGGCATAGTCACGGAAGATGGCTATACCATCGGGCCAATGTGTCAACCAACCAGCAGAGGCAACTCCATAATGCTCTATAGAAGGAAAGAATAGCTATTGCATTGCGAGATGAATATTCTTGAAGTCACTTCGTGAGATTGATTGTCAGCAAGAATCAAAGCTTTACATAATGTTAAGATGACGTGGCACTCCTTAATCAAAGCCAAACTGGTATGCCACTCTGTATGGAGAATATGCTAACGCCCATTCAAATCTCCATTATTAAGTAAAGATGGCAAGCTCCCTAGGATGCACCAAAGCATGAACCTTGATTGAATTTCATCCAACCTTTCACGGTTGTCGACTAAAATAACCTTGACTTTGAAACTTGGAGGGTAAAGCCATCGTTATCTTCATAACTTCAAGAAGGTATGTGAAAGGGCAAAATGTGAACTCCTTTTCAATGTCGATGAGCTGAAGAAATGGCCGCTTGACCTCTACTCCGGTCTACACCTACGCTCAAGGAAAGGTAAGATTTGAATCCCTATTGATGGCTAGTGGTGCAAGGTGGTTCTGAAATCACTCTTAAAAGGATAGCTGCTAGAAAAGTAAGTCTATATGTTATACGTTCACATATTGACCCTCGGAATGGATAGAAACTTAGTGTTATAGATCAATGCATCAATATAGTGACCCTAGGTAGAAAGGAGCTAGTGTAAAGTATTGACCTTGCGTGATGCATACAGCCAAAGCAAAAAAAGTCGAGGACTTACGCCTTCTTTTGGCCTACTTGGGAATATGAACAGTGACAACCAAAAGAGAAATGTGTAGTTAGAAAGGTCAAATACAGGGTAATAGCATCAACATACATGAAAGGATTTACTCTTTTCCATGAGCTAGTCCCACTACTTGAGACGTGTTTTTACTTTACTCTTCAAAGGAATGGGTCATTCAAGCAGAGAAACATAATTTTGTCTTATCATCATGAGCAATCTTTAGGGCAACTAATAAAGATGCTTCGAGGTCATGCTCTCCATATGATGTCACAGCTGCAGCAGCATTAGTCAACCCAAAACAATGCAAGTTCAAAAGCATGACCACATCTTCAAGAGCTGATCATATCTCCTCCTATGCGGTGATGAATGTATGAGTTTGGTGCTTCAACGAAAGATGATGGAACTCCATACTTCTATCTTGCTTATGCTGGCATGCCACAAGCGGGTAGAAGTGATGATGATACTATAAACTTTAGCTTGCTCCAAGAGGTGCATGTACTTTAACTGGTCAATGACATGGTCTACCCAATCACTCCATTTAGGTGGTGGTTCTTTGAGAAATACAAAGTATGTACTAGAAAGTGGTAGCTCCCTTCACTTATTCCCAAAATAGGGTACTGAGTCCTTCCTAATGGTGCTCCTAGAATCGGTGCACAGCTCGAGCTCGATTAATCGAAAATCACCATCAATGGGGAGAGTGCACATAACTTGGACGAGAGGTTTTGTCCCATAATGTATCTTAAGAAATAGTGTCATCCGCTTATTGGTTTTGTGGAGGATAAATTTGTGGTGGATTACCATCTTGGCATGCTAGCAGGTCCCTTTTCTTGATGACTTCAACACTTAGTGTTAGCTAGCTTTGGTCTCACTTTGCTTGAATGCTTTGGCCTTTTGAACTTGATCATGCTTCGTCTTGTTTTGCCTAATGGTTTTTGCACCTTGAGTATGATTGCTTCTGGCAACTTGAACATCAATGGCTTGAATGCTCCCGTTACTTTGACTTGACAACTATAATTTGTTGATCTTGACTATGCTTCTTCTTTTCCCATCAATCTCTTTTGGTTCTCTAGTGAGTTAAGGCGTACAAAGGAAAGGACACTGCCTTTAGAATTGATAAAACCAAGTTTGTCTTGGTAAACAACAAGTAAATATATACAAATGTATATGCATAAAAAATAAAAAGATGGAGGCCAAAAGAAATACCTGAGGTTCTATATGTTTGAGTGTGAAGTGCAAGTTGCGGACCGACAATAGGCTTGGCTTTGGTAATCGACGTCGTTTGGTTGTTCTTAGCTATTTTTTTTAGAAGGATATTTGAGCTTGGTAATTATCGAATACGTTCAAGATCATTATCGCATCAGGTATACCGGAGTTACGGAGTTTCAAGTTTCATAACATGGATCTTAAGTTACACAGATGGCCTACTTATGTTTGACTTCAACGATAGGATTCTTGAGTCTTGTGCACAAAAAAAAAAAAAAAGGGTTGAAGATGAGCTTCGATATTAAAAAAAAAAATCAAGAAAAACCAGTAGCCATGGCAATGGTTGATAATTCTGTTATATGTAAAGAAAGTTCTATGTTACCTATTAGAGTAAGTTTGATGGGCTTGTCGAACGTTCTTGGATTGATAAAGGCTGAATTTCCCAAGCACTGGTTTTTTTTCCCTATCTAAACATTATTAAGTTGTGGAAGGGTATGCCAATCTTCTTTCTTGGAATAATGGTTGAATGAATGGAACGGATGTCTCTAGTCACGTTAATCATATCGAGGCTTGATTGAGTCTTGATGAAAGAAATATTCGTCTACGATGCCTGTGGTATTGTTAAAAACCTATTGAGAAAGAAGATGAAAATCCAATCAAATCAAAGTGCAATGGAAGAAGAAGAAGAAGAAAAATAAGAAAGAAACAAATCATCATTGTGACCGAGTTGTTCGTGTATATATATATCTGTATATCCACATGAATGCCAAGAAAATAAAGACATATATGAAGCAGTATGGAACTCACTGGCTTGGTGCAAGAAATCTTTCCGGTTACGCATTGATGCAACAAATGTCCAAAATAGTTGAACCTCATCCAAAGAATTTTGGTATGTAAATGAGCTTAAATATAAGTATTATTATTTTATTTATTTGAGCTTAATTCGTGGGCTAGGTGATAAGACCTAGCGAGTCTGATTTATATTGAGATGACTTAAGAAGAATTGGCTTGATGGGCTCAAAATAGGGATCGCTAGATTAGTCTGTTGTATCCAACCTTTCTTAGATAGGCTCATGCACACAGGAGATAACTATTGGCCTTAACCCATAAGGAGCTCATTCAGGATAACCATGAATTGAGCTTACTCTATATCATCTGTTAACCACTGGGGTGATTTGATGGTCGTCATCTATGCCAAATGCTTATAAATACTTAGTCACTCCTCCTCATTTCTAACTTTTGAAAAGAGAAGACTAACAACAGTCTATAGAGAAGGCTTTGTTCAGAAAGATCAAACAAGGCAACTCAAGTAATCATTACTCTAATTGCTTAAGAACTATAAAGTTGACGTGCGAGGCTTATTTAATCTCCCTTATATGTCACTTATGCATTCGAGACGTTGAGACGACCTGTTTCTCCTCGTAATCATACTCTCTAAGCCATCTCATCATCAAGTATCATCTTCTCAGTAGCACTTCAAAGTCACGTGCTAGGCATGAGACCTACGTGACGCATATATAACCACTATTAGTAAGAACCCCACATCTACAAATATCTTACCAAATCTTTAATTTTTTTTAATTAGTTTATTTCTTCCTTGTCTAAAGGCTTAAACTTACTTATTTTTTTGATATAGTCATTTAGTATATGTTCCTAAGTGCTTGATTAAAGGTCTAGCATAATTAACTAATCCCAAAGATTGTTATAATTTATTTTTGTCAAAATTTTCTTCAAACTCTAAAAACTTTTTTGCAAATATGTGGTTGTGCTTTTATTCTGCTAGTAACAATTTCTACAACTAGAAATTCAATGTCATGCCCATTGATTACCAAACCATGCATAAGAAATTATGATAAAACTATTTTTAAATGTGAAATATGTTCTTTTTTTTTTTAATGTATTAATATGTCATCTGTATATACACATAAAAATATTTAGAAAAAAATATTATCCATCTTTCTCTGGAATATTGATGGAGCATTCTTTAATTTAAATGGCATTACTAGCCTTCAAAATGTCCAAGAGGACAAGTTAAGGTTGTCTAAGGAGTTGATTCTTTGTGCCTTTTACTTGCCAAAATCCATATTTACAGTCAATTTTACTAAATATCTTACTATTTTGTGTTATAGTTATCAAATCTGTCTTATTTAGGATATCATATGCATCTGTTTTCATATCATTGTTTAACTTTCTATAGTTTACAACCATTCTACTTGAACTTTTGACTATCTTAATGTGTTTTATTACAATTAATGTAGGACTTCTATGGACTACCAAAAAGTCTTTTCCATCTATATGATCACATTCAATCTTTTGGGTTTTATTTCCAAATCAAGATTTAATATGTCTGATTTACAATAATTTTTATTCCTCTCTAACAATTTTATCGGATTTTCCCATATTACTTTAATCTACTAATAATATTGTCTATTTCTATGACTCATGTTTCTATTAAATTGTGTATTATTTATTGTAATTTAAACAATACTTTACTATTTCTATGTTATAAAAATTGTTTATAGTTTCTGCATATACTACATGCTCGATCCTTTTATAATCCATCTTCATCTTCTAATTTATTGTCTAATTTCTTATCTTTTACCTTAGCCTGGCATTCTTCTTTATCTCACATCATTCGTCTTTCATTCTAGGAACCATTAAAGATCGAAGGAATATTAATCCTTCTGGTCTCAAAGTAAATCCAAAATTATGAATTAATAAAAATTTCTACGTAAGTTCATGCCTTTTACATATGTTCTAGAACTATGTATTCCTAATGTCCATCCTTTACTTGTTTCTAAAACAATTTTGTGTTTAACTAAGATGTGACAGTATTCATGTAATTTTCTATCCATTTGTTCAACTTTTTTGCATGTGTCTATTTTAGTTATCAAATGTTTGGGTATTATTTTGTTGTTTATTATGGGTTTCTTTGTTTCAACATATTCTGGTTATTTTGACATTATATTTTTATCCTTTTCAAACAAATATTTATCAAGAAACAGGTATTGATGAAACACCAATAGTCTTACTTATAAACATATCGAATAGATATGATACAAATATGATAAAGATATGATATAGATAAGTTATAGATGCAAATTGGATATAAATACGATATAGATAAAAGTCAGACAATCCAAACATACCCATTATTTGAGCAATGGGTCTCTACTAATGCTTCACTTTATATTACAAAGTCTCCCTTTGTAAATCTTACATTAATTCTAACATATGTGATTAAATTTCCTAATTTATGGTCTAGTTCTTTTCTACAAAATGTCTTTATATTTTTATGCTCTTCTTGTATGCTATTTTCTAACTTTTGTTCTACCTTTTCTTTTATTACAATGTCTTTTCTTAGTCCATGTTTAGGTTTTATGTCTAGATTTTCTTCTTCCATTGCTAATTCTTCTTCTAATTTGTTTACCATTTCCTCTAACCTTCATAGTATAGTTTTTAGAAGTTCACTTGTCTATTCTTCTATTATAAATTTTTTATTGGTGGGAAATGTCTTCTCCTTGCTTGTTTAAGCATAACCCATGTGCTTCTATTAAATGCTTAATGCATTGATATCTTAATATCACGTGGAGTATCTTTACAAATTCACAAGGATGATCATTAGATCTTGATCACTGTTTCCATTCGTGAACACATCCAATATTGTTTTCCACAATTTCTTCTAGTCGTGTATTGTTTAGCATTTCTTCTATATTTGGTTGGCTATATATGTTTGATTCATTGTTGATGATTTCTTGTGCAAAATGATCATTTTCTTCATCAATGTCTATATCTTTACTGTCTTCCATGCTAATTATACTATAAATTGTCTCACTGTCATCCATATATTTATCTACTTCTAAAATGTCTCATTCGACGCAATTTATTAGAATTGCAGTTTTATCATGTGTATTGTGTGGATGATCACAATCCCTCAATAAATGTCATCCTCTATTATAGACAAAACAAGTTTAACATATTTTTATAATTTTTGTGTTTGTTGTATTTTCTCACTTGTCTATCTTTATTTAAGTATGACTTCCTAGCTTTACTCCTTTTTAAATCATATCTCTTTATAAGTTTTCTTAATCTATAATTCTTTTGTTAAAAAATCCTTCTATTTATTACTATTATTACCATATATACTTGTGGCGTATAGATATTTTTATAGAAACTGTATTCTCCTCTTAATTGTTATTAAGTTGTATATTTGTACATTTTCTACTAATTTCTTAATACATAATTGTTGGTCCCAAATAACAATCAAGAAGGGGCGTTGAATTGATTATTAATAAAAAATTTCGCCATTAAAATAATCCCCTTCGGTATTAAAAATGAGAGCCAAATATGCAATTAAATAAATATGAACATAAATTGTGGAAATTGAAAAGATCGAGTATAAAAAATCAGGCAGCGATTTATAGTGGTTGTGCCTTGTGCATCAGTCCACTCTTCCAGCTCCGAGCGAGGGACCTCGTTATCCTACGAGTTTTGTTCCACTATATACAATAAGAACAAATTACAAGCTTGTACAATTCTCTCTGTTCGATTCTCACAGCTATCCTTTAGCTACAACCGATCTACAGAGTCTAAACTTGTAATTGAACTATCGACTAAGAAGGCAACAACACGTTCCTTCAATTACAAAAAGAAAATAAATTTTCGAGATCAAAAAGCAAAAACAAAGATTGTAAAGAGATTAGCTTTCTTGTTGAACCGTAAAAAGAAATTATGAATATTCTAGGCAAAATGAAACTTCTGGGTTTTGTTCTGTATATACTAGGTAAGAAAAAAGAGCTTTTTCTTTTTTTGCATGAATAGTATCTGCTCCTCCTTTTTTTTTTTTTTACTTCGATCTTCTCTTTTTTACTTTGTCTTCCGTAATATTTATTCCTTCTTTTCATTCCAAAAGCTTTGGAAGATGGATAAGCTTTCCCAAAAATCTCGGTTAAAAAATCTTTTGTTCCTTATCTCTTTTTCAAATTTGAATTCTATTGTTTCTTTAATTGGATAGAAGATAAAATGAGATATGTTTCTTCCAGATATTATGGTGAAATTTATCTTGATTTGAAATCTGAAAACTGAAACAAATTCATTATAATATGATCTTCTTCTTCTTTATCTAAACCAAAAATAGGTAACGTTCTTTTTCTTTGATCTCACACATGAATCCATAAAATAGGTAAGTGATGGACTTATCCTTATCTTGAAATATTGTAGAACTGATATTTCACTTGTCTTGAAGGAATAAAAAACGTGCAACATATTCAATGGAAGTTCTGGTACTGTCATGATGATTTTTCTTTCGTTTGTAGAGAGAAAAACTTGAGATAATCTTTAAATCCCTTGAATATTACCCAACTTAGGTGTAACAATGAGTATATTACCCAAAGTAAATATTTACTCAGAGCTAGGTCTTCAGATTTATTTTTGTATCGAGCTGGAATGATTTGCATCAAGTTGGAGAAGTTGAACAGTGAAATCACATGATATAGAGCTGCTATCAAAAGTGCAGTGAAAGGTTCAGGATTTCTGGAAATTTCTTTATCTTAAAGCAACCTTCTGAAAAATATTCTAGATTCCGAATACTCTTCATCATTTTTCTTCTTTCTCTTTAACTTGATACTATACACTTAATAAACTCTTAGCATCATTTTTACTCTTTTGTTATCATCAAAACCTGAAAAACATTCTGGATTTCAAATACTCTACATCATTTTTCTTCTTTCTCTTTAACTTGATACTACACACTTAATATACTCATTACTAATCATTTTTACTCTTGTTTTATCATCAAACCTTTTAAGAGAATCTAACATTCTCCCTTTTTGATGATAACAAAACTTTTGTTGAACAATGTTGGGTATGAACCGGATGCAACGATCAGTGCGTGTCGCGTGACTATCGCGCTACGCGTGATCTAGAAAACAACATGTGATAGGATGATCAAGAGAGAATCGTGTAGGAGGAGGAGTAAGCAATCTCATAGCTCTAACACAGTGTGACAGTAAGGGAGCTAAACTAGCATCAACCTCACTGAGTACTATGGATTCGTGTATGTTCTTGAGTGTGAATTAAGTGTTTCACCAAGACGGAATCCGGCAGCACCAACGGCGTTCGTCCAAGATTTCACCCTGTCTAAATGAGGTAAGGACTAAGGTATTTATAGAGAATCTAGCGGTCGATGTCGTCCGTTAGATGAGACAGACGATCGACGGCTAAGATGAGTCCCTCTCATTATGGATATGGATGTGGGCTCCCTTATGGACCCAGGCCCATAAGGCCTTCATTGTAATGTGTGTGAGCCAATTTGAGAAAGGTGGAATTGGGCAGGCCAATCCAATGGACCCTACTATCCGAGCCTTCCATGCCAAAACTCCCATGATCATCCCAATTGAATTGGGCCTAACTCTTTAAGCATTGTCACATTAGCTCAAAGAGTTATAATCCAAATAAAAATTAGGCTCAAGGCCTTTGTAATCAAATTTGTACATCTACATTTTGCCCCCTGACCAAAGTCTTTCGAGCCATGTCGAAAGGATTTGGGCATTAATCAAGCCCTTTCAATTGACAAAAGTCTCATCCAGTGCATGTGTGCTAGCTACACTGCTGCTTGGTGTGTTAATTTCTTAATGGCTTGCAATGTAGGAATCTGGTGCACATTGTCAAATAAATCTCCTTCTTAGGAACAAAGCTGAGATACTCGACGAGCTGCAGCTGTAATAAAGGTCTTTGTCGTTTTCGAACCAACTTTCAGTAATGTTTGCATTGGTGAACTCTGTTCACCCTATAGGAGTAGAATCTTGATAGAAGCTTAAGGACCATCTGGCCATGGCTTTACACGCCCTTGTTATTCACCGCATTGTGTTTCGTTCGTTTGAGTGATCTGTTCCTTACTCCCTCAAACAATATGTTATGCCTGTGACATGGGAATCTTCCTCGCTTGCTTTGCATGAATAGTTTAATTACTATCATAAATTGAGCCCGATTGAGCCTGTATCGAATTTTTGAATTTTCTTGCTCTTCTAATAAAGACTTTGCTTGAGTTGGGTCTTATGAAGCCCTCTACCATATCATCACATACTTGTCTCAATCGAATCGAAGTGAAGAGCAATATATATCATTCCTATAAGGTAGGGTATCGGAACACTCGGGCTTCTTCCAGATGATGTTGAACATGACTCTTCCATTAAAATATAGTTCCATAATATGTAAATTATACTCCACCGTTGATGTTATGTTGGAGAAGATTATAGAACCTTCCTGTAAACCCTAGAATATATAATATGCTTTTTTTACCAAAAAAGAAACCTATCTAAATAATTACCTAGAGCGAAAATAAATGAGCGGAATGAGATTAATGCCAGACGGCATATAAAAAAGATTATCCTATGAAACAGATAGACTAAAGAAAAGTTACTAAAAATAGTAAAAACGCGGTTTTGAAGGCCTAAACGAAGGAATTTTACCGAAAACAGCTTGGGTCATGAGCAAAGCTGATGTATCGCTCGTTGGACCGTTTCCCTTCATAATATGGTCTCGCTCGGTAAAAAATCCAAACTCCCCAAAATTACGAAACTGCCATCGACACTAGTCCAACCCTTGTCTGTAATTTGCAATAGGGCTACACAAACATTCTGCTGTCGTACAACCAAAAGAGACGAATAATAATAATAAAATAAAATTTGCTTTTCAGAAATTGTCCTGTTTTGTACATGTGTCACTCTACTATAGCTTAGTACAACATGGTATAATGCAACATTCCTAAAATGGTAGCACATGCAGAAAACACATTTTAAAGGCTTTTGCACTATTTTCCTTTTCTGCTAACTTTTTTTTTTTTTTTTCGTTTCATCAGATTCCTCTTCTTTTTTTTTTTTTTTTAAATTCTGCTATTCCTACCATTCTCTCATTGTCTCCTCTCATTCTTATTTCCTCTGCATCAAGCTACCTTAAAAGAACAAAGCCTTCTTCCCTTTGTTGAGGACAGCAACAGATTCCATGTTCTCTCCTTCTTCCCTTTGTTGCGGACAGTAGCATTAAAGAAGGAATTTGAAAAAAAATTCTTCCTCTGAAGCTCTATATTTTTATGTTCAAAACTCAACCCATGGCAATTATACTCGTAGATTGGTTGCTATCAAGCTCCCACTAGCCGGAGTCAGCCACTGTTGAGTCTTGTTCATTGATTTATTGAGCTTCTAGCTGGTGGGGTTTCATCTTCTTCCTTTATGAAGCTACTGACCAATAACAATGGACAAGTGGTAGAGACCTCTATGTTGCAATAGGTATTCATCGCTATATTGCTTTCAATGATTTTCCTATTTCTCTGTTGTTTTTTTTTTTACTTGTTGCTTTCTTCTGCTCCTTGCAGATTTCCATTAAGGGATGGAGTTACTCATTGATTTCCAGTTGAAGTTACTCATTGACGGTGATGGAGTGTAATCTTGCCAGGTAATGTTTAAGACCGATATGAAATATTGCTTATTCACATGACAGCACATGGCACGGTTGCCATCTTTAATGGATTTGAAACACAGTTGTAAAGAGTATGACCCCAGATAGCTATTTAGTACAATATCATGAGAAACGATTCGTGTCTAAACTAATTTGAAGTATGGTTACAGAAAAATCCGGATGATAAAATGCTAAATTCTAAATGCTAAAATCTTGAGTCATGATGATAAAATGCTAAATTCTTAAGTTGCTTAGAGATTACAATCATAATGTTAGGCTCGCTTTTGATGTGATTATCATGTTCTGGAAAATAAATAGCAGGCTTATGTCCTCTTAACCTAACATGCACTCATTTTTTCCTTTTTAAATTGCATGCAGGAAGAACTGCAACTGGCACTATTGAAAGCTCCTAGTGGAGAGAATCTTTTCTGGACAGGGTAATATCATAGTTTCTATTTGAACTTCTTTAATTGATCTACTAAATTTAGCTGAGTGGTTACAATATGCTGTTAATATATGTTTCTTCCCCACTTTAAGGAATTTGGGCTGTGATCTATGCTGCGCACTAGAGTTTCTACGATCTGTAAACTTTTGAAAGTTTTTTTTTTTTAATAAGAGCAACTCCGTGGTTCAGATCATGGGCTACCAAAAATCTGCTTCTACAGAAACCTTGTATGCTCATTCGTATCTCTGTCTCTTTAATTAATATTCATCCCGACTCCCTTTTTGCATTATAGATGTTGCCATCTAGGGAATTATACTTTAAATAAAACAGGTGCGGCAACCATGGTAATGTACCAATATTTGATTGGTTCATTTTCTAAAACCTCACCTATGACCGCACTAGTCTTTCATGCATTACTATCAATCATCTGATCTAGCCTTAAACCATGGATCTACACCTAAATCAAACATTTTTCAAGCAAACACATCTCCCATATTTTGATGTGTCTCCCATATATTCATGACCAGCAATGCTCATAAAAGGCCAAATGACCATCTCGGATGATCTTAAGTATGGCTTATTTGTCGTTGAAGGTGCACACATATAAATTAGGCTTCGATGCTACAATCTTACAAGCACCATAAGGTTCCCATACTTTCTTTAGCATCAATGCCACTACCACTTTGTTTTCAGTTTTATCTGAGATTGTGGCATGGTGCTTGTGTGTCGAGCTAAAGTGCTGCTTGGTCATCTCCATCAGCAATATTGGAGTAGAAGCGGGAGGCTGGAGTGTTCATCTCAGCTATCTAAAAAAAAGACAGAAGCCCAAATCTCAGAATGCCATCGAATGGAGGTTTTATCAGTAGAGATAACGTGGATCTGTGTAAGCAATCACTGCAAATATAGGGGGTATGTTGATTACAAAAAAAAAAAAGTGTCAAATCTGTGAAATTATGGACTCTTGTTGTCATGCAGCAACTTCATAACGAAAACTGTATCGATTCGTCTTGAATCCACCAAAACTCAAACGCGAAAGTTTTAGATCTCCCTCTTACCTTTCCAAGGAATTTTGAATCACTCCAAACGGACTTCATACGAGAGAGATGTGCGCAAGTTATGAAATATATTTGTTTGTGAACTAATACCCTTCTAATACGTTAGAGTTGTCATGTTTCATCTTCTAATACCCTTCTTGTTTGTGAAACTAACATATCTTACCTTCTTATTATGCAGGTGATATATTTGATCTGACTCCTATCACATTTTCTCTCCTCTACTTTTGAAGTGGTGGCACACCAATACTCTTTACATCGCTTGCATTGTTTTCTTTGGAAATGAAGGTGAGTAAAAGGATGAAGAAAAACAAGCTGAATAATGCGAGGAGAAGCGAAATATTAACGCAATCAGATGGTAGTGTGCCACAAGTTCCATCACCACAAGATGAATGGGTTGACGCAACAATTTCAAAAGACTTCTTTTGGGTAGACATACGAAAACGGGACTTATTTCCACGTCAACCTGTGGATGGTGAGTTGCGCTTCATAAGTCAAGAATCTCGTGCAGGAAGTAGAGCGCTCATAGATGCATCTTCCATATTGCGATTCAGAAATGAAAGGAAAGAGCTGCCTCTCTCGGAATGCCAATTTCATTGTCCTAAACAATTTGTACAAGTATGGGGTCCTTGGGTAGGACATATTATTAAGAGATATGGAAGCATCCTACAACAAGCGGGGGTGTATGATTCAATATGGATTAGCTCAAAGTTAAGCTTTGCTCGCACCGCTGACACAGATATGTGGCGAGCCATCCTTTGTCGATGGAGTATTCAAACACACAGTTTTATCACATCTTGGGGTGAAGTTACTCCTACTTTGGAGGATGTATGTATGCTACTAGGCTTGCACGATGTAGGACTAACGGATATCACTACCGCTGAGATTTCTGAGGAGGACAGTAGCTTGATAGACTTGTTAGAGACTCATATGGGAGTAGCTGTAGATAGTCGTAGACAGCTTACATTCTCCTCATGGCTTAAATACTTCTTTGGGCAAGAGAAGGGAGGTGAGTTTACCCACGGGCCTGGCTACAATAGCAAGTAAGTATCCTCGTATCATTTCATTAGCATATACTATTCTTTTTCCAATCATGGCTTAACTCATCTATGTTTTTTTTTTTTATTGTCCTAGGGAGGAGTTAATAGCCTTTCTATCATTGTGGCTTTCCTTGTTTGTATTCCCTGGCGGTCCTGAAGGCAGTATTAGTCCTCGCTTCTTCCACTTAGCGATCCGTATCTCACGTGGAGAGCGTTTCGCGTTGAGCCTCTTCTATTTGGGGTCTTTGTATCGACGATTAGATCTTTACCATGAGTCCTCGATACGATCCAAGGGACGGTACATGGTGGTATGTTATGTAGATATGACATTCTTGCAATTATTTTTTGCTGAGCGTTACAAGAAATACTATGATCCACCACTTGAAAAACCTGATATAGTTGAACCACGAGCTTGGGCATGGGTGAACAGAAAGCCTTTGGGATTGCTAATTGATGTGATAGATAATGTTCAGGAATATAATTTCCGCCCTTATACTAAGGAAGTGGCTGGTTACGAATGGTACCCAGAATTTTATCCTCGAGGTTCTGAAGACTTGGTTAACTTGGTAGAGAACAGAGACAATTTGTCTACTGCTGAGGTGGGTTTTATCATTTGGTGCACACCTGGAAGTCTCCCTTCACTTCATGACTGGTGTGACTCTTCTGAAGAATTTCTTGAGTGTAGTGTTGTGGCATATCTACCCCATCGAGTTGCTCGTCAGTTTGGATTTGATCAGGGTGTTCCTCGTAGTATTGAGATTACTGGAGATTTCAATGAATGTTGTAAGGAACTTCATCCAGAAAATTGGAAATGTATTTATCCAAACCTCAGACAGATCTTCTTCCCATCTAGTGATCGTATTGGCGTCATCTCCAATGGGTGGATGACTTACTGGACACGTTGTCTGGAAGAGTTTAAAAATTATATTAATTCAGAGATTGAAGTAGCACTTCCTGAGCCTTCTATACACAAATTTGAGTTTTACTTTCAGCTTTCAAACAAAAAGGCTTTCAATCAAGTCCAGAATCAAAGAACACGGTCTCCTATCAAGGTCATCAGGCACGTCAAACGTTCACGTGTTCATGAGGTACTAACACTGACTGACTGTATCATTGATTCCTTATATGCTTTTGATATATCATTGACCCTCTTTTTTTTTTTTTTTTAGGATGAGCTGAGGACAAGCCAATCCAATATCACGAGCCAAAGTGAGGTGAATAGGGATGTTTCTAGTGACAGGAACATCGGCACTTCCGAAATATTTGTTTCATCAAAATCTTCTTCACCAAACATTTGCCCTTATCCTAATCGTTATGGTGTTGGGAAAGTACTGCAAACAAGGGGTGATGGTGTAGTGACTGATGAAGATGATGAAGACGTGGTTGGTGAAGAGGAAGCTTCTGACGGCTCTGGAAGTGATAGAAGCGATCATGCGGATGAGAGCATACAAGAGGAAGACATTGATGCATATGCAGATGCATTAGCTGCGGAGATTTGTGGTGAGGGAATTGATGATGTCCCTTGTAATAATGCCTCTGAACCCCTGGCACACCAGGATACTACTCTTGCTCTTCCAATAATGAAATACCAGAGCAAGTTGGAGGGAGAACACGCACCCGCACATGATAACTTCAGGGGAGCGTTTCCTTTTATGAATTCCTGGTCCCCCCTATTTACTTGGAGTCATTAAAGAGGTTGCATGCACGTGATGGGGATTTTTGGGCAGGATCAATTTGTCCTGGTTCTGAAGTCACAAATGCTATGGTTGTGATGTTAGGTCGGGCTTGTATGCTGCTAGGTAGACCATGGAATTCATTTTCTTCAGCTGACTTGGAGTTATTGGTACAAGCTTTTAATAGTGCTCGTGCCTTGGGGTTTAAAATTGATAGCTTGGAGAGTGTTGCTAGCAAGGCGCAAAAGATATTGCACCATCGACCATTAATCCAACGTTACGAGAGGCTCAAAGCTGAACTTGAGGCGACACAACTCGAATTGGAGAATTCTCTTGAGGGTCTTGATACTGCTTCTATAGCAGAATAGATTATTACATTGGTCATGATACTTTTTTTTTCAAGGATTGCGTTAAGTTATGTAACTTCATGAACTTTGTCTTTGTTTTGTTTCATGTTTCATGCACAATATTTCACATGATGCTACTTTCTCTTAGTTTTGTTCCCTTCACTTGGTATCGTATCATAGTACGATGAACTCGTGCGCTTTACAGAATGTAAGATTCATGTAGCGGCACATTATATGTTATGACTTTGCGCGTTTAAATTATTATTTCTTTCGCGAGCAAAGACTTCTTGATTTCACAAGAATTGTCAAGGGGGTATTACCCACTACTTGACCATTCCATCAAATGTGATGGTTAACATAACATACTTAGGAAAAAATTCATATGCATGTATTATGCCACGCGCTTAGTAAATTTTAACAATTACAAGCTGCATGTTGTAACATAAATAAATGTCGCCGCATAGGAGACAAGTCTCTTACTAGCAGCAGCAACATACAAATATAATCATATAACCAACCCGATTGATCAAATAATCATGTGAAAGCAAGCTCATATTATTCAAGCTATCATCATCACTGATCATGCTATTACATATGAAACTTCTTTACATATTGAAAATTTATAGGAGCTGTAATAGCATCAGTCTTTGGATTGAGGAGCTTGCAATACCCACTATCATGGACTTCATGTATAATGAAGGGACCTTCCCATTTTGGCGTGAACTTTGGTGCAGGTATACTTCGGCGCACATGCTCGGCTGCACGAAGTACAACATCACCCACTTGAAAGGACCTTTTCCTCACCAACCGGTCATAGGCCAGACCAAGCTTGTGTTGGTAGTTGATCAAGTTGTTTTTGGCTATATCTCGTCTTTCATCTAAGGCTTCCAGATCTATTGTGCGTAAAGCATCTGGCTCAAGCTCAGCATTGATCGCCAGTCGTGCTGAAGGGATCAGAACCTCTATGGGCACAATTGCTTCGGCACCATACACTAGCGAAAAAGGTGTTGCTTGTGTTGGTCGCCGCTTCGAAGTCCTATAGGCCCAAAGTGCTAAAGATAGCTTATCATGCCATTCTTTATGGTTGTCATGTACCATACGACTGAGAACTTTCAAAAGAGTCTTGTTTGTAGCTTCCGCTTGGCCGTTGCCCTTAGGGTAATAAGGGGTCGACTTCACATGATCAATACTATATGATTCCAACAGTTGTCGAACATGCGAATTGATGAAGGAGTGCCATTATCTGAAAGAATGCGCTTCGGAATCCCGAATCTGCATATAATGTTCTCCTTAATGAAGCTTGCAACTGTTGGTCCCGTCGCCTTCTTTAAAGGAATAGCTTCCACCCACTTAGTAAAACATTCGGTTCCAGCTAGGATCCAAATACATCCTTTAGATGGCGGGTGAATAGGACCGATTAGATCAAATGCCCAAGTATGAAAAGGCCATGGTGTTGTTAGACTATGAAGTGCGACCGCAGGAGCGTGGATCGCATCTCCATGTTCTTGGCAAGGAACGCATCGTTTAACAAAATTGGAACAGTCTGATTCCATGGTTGGCCAATAGTACCCCATGTCAAGTAATTGATAATACAACTTCCTCGCACCTTGGTGTTCACCACATTCTCCAGCATGTACCTCAGTTAATATTTGTTCCGTTTCAGGAGATGCAATGCATCTGAGAGGCTTTCCCATAAATGAAACTCTATACAATTCATCTTCATGCATTAGGTACTTGCGCGCCTTCCTTTTTACTAATTTGGCATCCGTATTATTAGTTGGTAGCACATTATTCTTCAAGTAATCGATGTACGGACGACGCCAATCTCCAGCACTTGCGACAAAATTACATTCTTTTGCATCTGGTAACTCGAGCACTTGGGACAATGTGTTTGCACCTGAGATGCATCCTTGGCCATTGTGGGCCAGTAATAC
Organism: Combretum micranthum; assembly: GCA_024138025.1. Classification (NCBI taxonomy): domain Eukaryota; kingdom Viridiplantae; phylum Streptophyta; class Magnoliopsida; order Myrtales; family Combretaceae; genus Combretum; species Combretum micranthum. Next base: position 5,470 of record JAMXBD010003165.1, on the reverse strand, counting down.
CCTGCACGTTGAATGCGACGATACAAGGGAGGTCCTTCTTCCCCACACCAGATCTTATGATACTTGTCCAATTTTAGGCGAGCCTGTTTCGCACAGATGCATCGCGATAGAACGCCCTCAGGTCCTTTGAAGTATAAGGCGCCATTGATGTGAACAAAATTCTTCAAGGTAACTATGGAGGCCGCATTGGGTTGCGCCAATTGGGCCTTGATACCAACGCGCCAGTCATCTCCTGTTTCCTCATCTTCTTCTAACAATTGCAAGGCTGTGCAAGGAATGGTTTTCTTGATAACTTTAACATCTAGGCTTTCATCTGAAGCATGCATCGGAATTTTGGATGCTAGTGTTGCCAATGCATCTGCATAACGATTTGTAGATCGCTTGGTATGTTCATACCTTACGACTCCAAACTTCCCAATTAGAGCTTGCACTGCAGCCCTATAAGGCGCAAGTGCTGGCTCCTTGAGGGCATATTCACCATTAGTTTGCTTAATGATCAAATTTGAATCACCACGAATACACAGATGGTTTGCTCCAGCTTCCAAAGCAAAGACGATCCCAAGTAACAATGCCTCGTATTCAGCTTCATTATTAGTGCAATGAAAGTCAAGTTTAAATGCCAAAGGTATTTCTTGGCCATTGGGTGATGTCAATACAACTCCTGCTCCCCAACCTTGACTTCCCGATGAACCATCAAACTGGAGTGACCATTCTCCTTCTGTTTCAATCATGAGTGAGTCCTCATGGAATTCCGCTGGTATACTTTCTGTGATCACATCTTCACTTTCATTCGGAAAATGAGCTAGGAGATCAGCTAAGGCTTGTGACTTGATAGCTTTAGGAGCTGTATTGTAATATCAAACTCTCCGAGAAGCAACAACCACTTCGCTACACGCCCAGATAACGCTGGTCGTGACAATAAGTACTTGATAGGATCTGATCGGGTAACGAGGTTGACCTTGTGCGCTAGAAAGTAGTGACGCAACTTTTGGGTGGCAAACACCAGCGCGAGACAATGCTTTTCGCAAGCTGGGTATTTGACCTCGCTTCCTTGAAGCGAACGACTCAAATAGTAGACCGGCCGTTCTTGGCCATCTATTTCTTGTGCAAGTAAGGCTCCGATGGATCTGCTAGTAGAAGTAAGATACAATATCATCGGTACTCCCTTCACAGGCATAGTCATGGTGTGAGAAGAAGTGAGAATTCCCTTAATTCTTTGAATTGCATCCTCATGGACTTGGTCCCATTCAAATGTGACTCCTTTCTTCATGAGTTGATGTAAGGAATATGAAATCTCTGCAAGTGCAGGTATGAATCTCCTAATATAAGAGACCTTTCCCATGAAAGTTTTCAATTCTTTCAAAGTAGCAGGTGAAGGCATAGACAATATAGCTTGTATCTTTGCGGATCAACATCAATCCCCTTCCTATGGACTACAAATCCAAGAAATTTTCCTGAAGCAACTCCAAAAACACATTTCAAAGGATTCATGCGAAGCTTATACAATCGACATCGTTCAAAAACCTTTCGAAGATGGACCAAATGGTCAGATGCATGTTTTGATTTCACAACTATGTCATCCACGTAGTCCTCCATGAAATCATGCATCATATCATGAAATATAGCTGTCATCGCTCTTTGATAAGTAGCGCCAGCATTCTTGAGTCCAAAGGGCATGACAGTATAATAGAAATTCCCAACAGGAGTTCGGAAGGCAGTACGCTCGGCATCTCCAATTGCCATTTTAATTTGATTATATCCACTGAAACCATCCATGAATGAAAATAATTCATGACCTGCAGTGACATCCACCAAGGTGTCTATATTTGGCAAAGGGAAATCATCTTTAGGACAAGCCTTGTTCAAATCTCGAAAATCCACGCAAACCCTTATTTGACCATTCTTTTTTCTAACAGGTACGATATTCGCGAGCCAAGTAGGGTGTTCGATTGGTCTGATAAAGCCTGCACGAAGCAACTTCTCAATTTCGTGCTTAATTTGAACTTCCACCTCAGGACGGAAAACTCGTTGTCCTTGCTTAATAGGAGTCGTGCCTGGGGTAATATTTAGTGTGTGCACTACAAGGCTAGGGTCCAGACCTGGCATCTCATCATATGCCCAAGCGAACACGTCTCTATATTCTCTTAACAAATCAATAAGAGGACTCTTAACTTCATGTAACAAACCTTTGCTGACAAAAATTGGCCGCGGCGACTCTCCTGGTCGCGCTAGATCCAATTCCTCAATTTCTTCATTTTGTGGCTTTATTTGATCTTGCATTTGTTGAGGAGCGGGCTGAATTTCTTGAATTGGTACAGGGTCTGAGGAAGAACAAACTTCCTTAGACCCCGGAAACCGTCATAAGAGATATACTCTCCGCCCATCTTCTCTGACGTAACTTTCAACAGCATCAACCTGCTTGTTCTTCTTTTTACCGCCTCGACAGCCACGCATCTTTCTTTTCTTTTGTTGGCCCTCTTGAACTTTTTCCCAAGTGGGTAATGGCACACCTGAAGCTCTAGCAATAGCTGTCTCACCTTCATCGGCATACTCATTGAAGAAGGTAGACTCAATGAAATATGTCTCATCATGCTCAAAAGGATTCTTCGTAGCAGGAATAAATATATCCTTCCCTTTCCAATGTCCTTTGATACATTGATGCATAGTCGACGGTACTAAATTGTGATCGTGCAGCCACTTCCTACCTATCAAGAGATGATAGGACACAGGCGCATCAATCACATGAAAAGTAACGATACCACGAATAGGCCCAATCTTAAGATCAACATTAACTCTTCCGATCGTCTTCGTTATAGTATGACTAAAGCCATTAACTGAAATGGGTTGCTTCACCAAACGATGATAGTCGATACCAGCAGCTTCCAATGTAGTCTTAGGCATGATGTTGAGAGAAGAACCAGCGTCAATGAATGTCCTCTTAACTGGGTAGCCATTAAGTATGCCCTCCACATATAATGGTCGATTGTGATTTGGACTATCTACACACATATCTGCATCGGTGAACAAGATTGCATTTTCATGCGCTCGAGCCATTCTTTTGACGGGCTGCGCTGCATTACACTCGGCATATTGTCCCTCGAAATTTGCGCAAGTGCAGTTGCTGCTGCAAGCTTCGCCTTTTCATCAAAACCAAGTAGATCAAAGAAATTTCTAAAATTAGAAGTTTTCAAAAGTGCCGCAGCAATGGGAGCACAATTATTTTCCTCAACTTCATGTTGTTTTCCTTTCGCGTTACTTGCCTCGGCAAGTGGTGCATCATTGGCTTCTACTGTGGCAGGATCATGAATAACGACGTTAACGGCACCACGCTGATTATTATGGGTTGGAAGTGGATTGTTCCTAACGTCGTTATTTTCGATAACAAGCTCTCCATTCTGCACTCTTTCATTGAAAATCCTCTTCAAAGTAAAACAATCCCTAGTAGGATGCCCCACAATTCTGTGGAACCTACAAAATTTAGGATCATTCTTCTCCTCCTGAGTTGGTAAACGCTCTACCCTTGGGAGTTTGAGATTTCCATCTCTCAACCATTGATCTAGCATAGCGTGCACCTTTCCCATTGAGCAAGGATATGTTAGCACTTCCTTTGTTCTCTCACGTCCAGACTTTTCAACTCTTCGTTTCTTCTCATCTTTGAGATCCTCACTTTGAGTTGCATTCACTGACGGTCCTCTTTTGTTAAACTTCACATTTCCTCCTCTTTGTCGCATGACAGAATTATTAGTCCTTCGCGCATTCTCAACCAAAGTGGAGAATGAGGCTAAAGAGAGATTTTCCAGATGTACCGCATATTCGGTGAACATGCCTTGGATGCAAATTTTCACCAGCTCTCTTTCGTCACATATGTCTTGGATGTCTAGTGAACGTTCCCTGAAACGCTCAATATAATCCATCAAGTCTTCCTTGGGCTTCTGGCGAATCCGTCCCATATCAGTCAAGGTCACTCGTTCCTGTGTGGAGAAGAACTTCTCTAGGAACATCTTGCACATAGTTGCCCATGAATCTACTGATCCAGGGGGAAGGTTAACGTACCATGTGTACGCTTTCTCTGTAAGGGACTTAGAAAATTCTTTCAACTTGAGATCATCATCAAATCCATAAACCTCTAGCGTTTCAATGAACTTCAACAAATGTTCCTTGGCACTTCCTTTCTTACCATTGAATAGCATGAATTTGAGACTCACATAGTCTTGAGGATATGGCTTAGCAGCAATACGTTGATTGTATGGGAGTTTGAGATCCAATACTCCCACATCAGACTTAGCTTGTATTTCCCTCAAGTACATGTGTAGATCTTCTTTTGTGATGAAAGTAACTTTAGGAGTTGAGTTGTATTGGAATGAGCAGCAGGTCCACCAATGACAATCTGTGGCGTAGTCTGTGAGGATGAAGATCCTCGGGTTAACATGTACTATAGGCTGGGAGGTTGAGGTCTCCTAGCTGTATTCTTGTGTTCACTACTGAGGTATAGGCAATTGTGTAACTATAGGCTCCAACGGAGGGGCTTGCTCCCTAATTCCAATAGTGTCATGTTCAGGAGTAGGAAGAGGATCAACAGATCGAGGTACTTGAAGAGCTTATGAAGTTTGAGGAGCTTGATGTGCCTGAGAAGCACGTTGCTGCGCGACAATGGCAGGTGTTGACGAAGTCGCACCTTGTTGCGCGGCAGCAATAGCGGCTATATACCAGGTAGGATTGAGCAAACATCGCCATGAATTGTTGAAATTGTCTTGTGACTCTTGTATTGATTGGTTGACCTGTACGGTATTTTCTTGTACAGCGCGCAAGATCGCAGCGTTGTCAGGTTGAGCACCGTAAGTTGGTTAACATCTTCGAGTGTTGGCTGTCATGCTCAGCAACCTCAAGATTAGTATCAGTTTCTTGAGTCACACCCTCAGTGGGATCAGTAGGTATTTTTCTTGGAGGTGCCATCACACAAGTATTGATTTCCCTGTCCCCAGTGGAGTCGCAAAAATGTTTGGGTATGATGAATCCTGCAACTCACGTGCGTGTCGCGTGACTATCGCGCTACGCGTGACCTAGGGAAACAACACGTGATCGATGATCAAGAGAGAATCGTGTAGGGAGGAGGAGTAGGCATCTCAATAGGCTACTACACACGTGTGACAGGTAAGGGAGCTAAATAGCATCAACCTCACTGAGTACTATGGATTCGTGTATGTCTTGAGAGAATTAAGTGTTTGATTCACCAAGACGGAAATTCGGCAGCACAACGGCGTTCGTCCAAGATTTCACCCTGTCCAAATGAGGTAAGGACTAAGGTATTTATAGAGAATCTAGTTGTCGATGTCGTCCGTTCATGCGACAGACGATCGACGGCTAGGATGAGTCCCTCTCATTATGGATATGGATGTGGGCTCCCTTATGGACCCAGGCCATAAGGCCTTCATTGTAATGTGTGGTGAGCCAATTTGAGGAAAGGTTGGAA